>JAHPZR010006434.1:20000-27500 GCA_019787425.1 Platygyra sinensis
AACATGACCATTATAAGGGCTCGAGCCGCCTAGAGTGCTTTATCAGGAGTCCAGCGAACTTATTAAACCATCAGGTCTTTGCGTCGTTCAGTTTCAGAAGGTCAAAAGAGGAAATTTCCAATGCTGACTATTATCACCCATAAAAAAAACCTTTTCACTATTTACAAATGATTCATATGGAGGGCGCTTTCCATAGAGCTGGCAAAAAGATTTTCATACTTACTGCTTACATAACTTTGCAAATGATACAGAAATTTTCCGGAAAATGCGAAAGTTACCGAATTTTGAAACGTTAACCTTTCAACAAAAAGGTCGGGAAATGCCTGGAAGAAAATTTGATGGAACTACGGACTTAAATCACTCAAATACGAAGGAGCCAACCTGTGGAATAAATTACCGAATGAATACAGAAAAGCGGACTCTTACAAACTGTTCAAGAAACAGATAGCAGATACGGATTTGGCTGGCCGCTAAATGTCGTAATCACATGCTGATATATTTTGAAATATTTTATCTATTTTATGCTGCAATATTTAATAATCTTAGAAACATTGTAAATAGTATCTTTTTTATCTTTTTTAGTATTTTTATTTATCATTTTCATTACCTTTTCTTCTTATTATTATTATTACTATCTTTATTTTGTGACTATTCCTGTAAAGTAGCCGGTTGGCTAAGTGTTTGGTCACGTTAATAAACTTACTTACTTACTTACTTACTTAAATGTCCAAGAGGAAAATTGAAGGCACTGAAATTTAAAGGGAGATATATTAAAAATCCTAGCACTTATCGCTCGCTACGGGTTGGCTTCAATTCTTTTCCAAATCCCAAAAATGGCCTTTCTCGCGCCAGTAGAACTTCCCAAATATTGAAACAGGAATTTTTGGTCAAATGACCGTCAATTAAAGCAGCTTCGAAATGTTTTGCTTATCTTGAAACGTTTAACCTGGATTTTTCAAGCTTGTCGCTCGTAAGACCTTATCAATCTTCATTATTCGTTACCATCATTGATCCTTTATAGTTTATTATTATCTCTTTCGTGTTTTTCTGTCTTAGTAAACTACTATTTTCAGGTTTCCTTTAATTTAAAGATCATAGTTTTGTACGTGGCCAAAAGAATTTGAAATACCATGAGTGTGCTACTTTAAGGAGCATGTGATATTAATTTAATAGCTTTCGTTGATGATATTAAAGTTGATTTACACGGTAGGACTTTGTCGCATACGACAAGCTTACGATGGGTCTACGACATGTACTGCTTCTTGTAAGTCGAACCTACAACTCGCTTAAGGACGTTCGCGCCCATTGCTACTGCGCATCTCTAGTGCGCACGCTATTCATTGGTCACGCGCGTGCCACGTCATTTTTAAGCGCGCGCACGGATTCAAAAACTCAACAAAATATAGGGCTGATGACCTTTGCGTTAACTTTGTGTGCGAATATTTTTGTTGGATGCTCGGTGACCCCCACTTTTTTTTCGGCAGATCACTTCCTTTTCTGATTCTTTCCATTATACAAAAAAACAAAAAAAATCTGTACGTGGGAAGTTTTAATTATTTTTCATATGCTATTCAAATAGGGCCGAATTGGTACGTGGATACAGGTGTGTGTAACTTAGAAGTTGTAATTTTTAAGGCTAATTCTAGCTGATTTAATGACATATGTAGCAAAGATCTATCAAATAGGCCTATATATGCTGTTTTAAGCACATATAACTTAGATATGATTCTTCAACTTAAATATATGCCGACAGTAATGAATCCGGCCAGAATCGCCTCGAATGACTGGAAATCCTAGAAATGCTATGGTCCGGGCTGCGCCTTATCTTCAAAACGAGTTCGGTGACCCCCGTTTTTTTTTACGTTTTTGATCTAATCTTATCATTTTCTACCTGCAGTCAAAGTTTTAAAAAAATCTGAGCGTGGGAAGTTTTTGGGCGCGAACGTCCTTAAATGGTCCTAAGTCATGTCGTAGGTATGTCGTAAGCTTGTCGTATGCGAGAAAGTCGTACCGTGTAAATCGGCCCTTAGGAAGATAGATGTGTATTAATCTACCTTATTAAGGCGAGCTTGAGATGATAACAAAAATTAAAAGGTCTAGCTTCTGAGGCGATCTATATGCATTGACCCTTGGGTTTCTAAGGGTGATCTTTGAAAACACTTGGATCCCCAAACTAGTGCTCTGCAGTATAAATGTCATACTTTTGTTACTGACGTGATATGACTGAGCAAAATTTTGCATTTGCAGATGTGAATGAATGCGGTGCTTCTGTCTCTGTGTGTGACGTCAATGCGAATTGTAAGAACACTATTGGCTCTTACCGTTGTTCCTGTAAAGGTGGATTTATTGGAGACGGGAAAACGTGCACCGGTAAGTGAGTAGCAGATTCAACCTCGTTCCCAGGACCTTTACTCTAAAAAGCCCTGAGGTCGCAGTACAATAGTTAAAAACACAATATCTCCTTAATTTGATAATGCATCTCATGAGATAGATATACATAATTTTTTTAATGGGATTGCACTGATGATGTTCTATGCACACATGGCATCGTCAGATGATTTCCCTGATGATGTTTTGTGCACCCGTCACATCGTCGCATGATTCCAATGATATATAATGATGTGCACGCATCCACTGAATCGGCTTTTTAATTTCGCAACAATGAACAAATAGACTGCAAAAACCTGTCATGTGAGTTCAAGCTTATGGACTGGAGATGTCAAGCAGGCATTTTTTCTTACTAAGACAGTGTTATTCTGAACCCAAAAACATTCCTCTTAAGCGTAAATGTAAATCAAAAATTTAACTTCATTTATAAATCGGTTCTTGTAGACATAAACGAGTGCAGTGATAGTCGCACCTGCGATTTCAATGCCAACTGTCAGAATACTCCAGGGTCTTACAGTTGCTCTTGCAAACATGGATTTTATGGAGACGGTCAAAAGTGCGCACTCAACAAAGGTATGCATTTAGTTACCGGTATTGTCCCTAAAGCCCTGGCCAAAGGGACTAACAAGCCGTAAACGCAAGTTGAAAACTTGGGTCTACTTGCGACTCCGTTTGGCAAGGGGTTGCGTGCATTTGCGTTGACTTGAACTCACTCTGGTTGAGATCAAATTTGCACGTTAGTCGATGCACGTTTTTCACTGTTTGGCCAGCCAACCCAAGTTAACACAAGTTGAATGATGTCCCATCGCTGTTATAGTCACCAATGAGCGAATGAAATGCAGCGTATTGGCCAAGTGGGGTGAAGACCGATGAGGATACTTACCAGAAAACTTGCGTATCCGTTTGGCCACCCAATGCAAGTTTGTTTATTTTCTTATCAATTGAACGCCGGACAACATTATTGAGATTTGCTGGCGTAGCAATAGCGCTACGTTATGCCAACAAGCAAGCTTTGTGACGTTGCTATTTTTAGATTAGATAGATTGGATACAACTTTATTTAACTACGCTGGCCACACACAACAAAAGCTGGTTTCCAGGTGGGGCGTAGGTAAACACGTTAGAATAAGTTATGTATGTATGTATGAAGGATTGATTAAAAATAAATATATTTATATACATATTACATGTAATCAGTGCGATCCAGTAGAAGGCATGGAAAGCGAGGAGGCAAGTTTATGTTTGAAATCCGCAAGCGATTGTGCGGTCTTTGCCTCATAGGAAAGATTGTTCCAGAGCATTGCACCACTATTCCTAAAGCTGCGCTTCAGAAAATTTGTGTATGGCCTTGGAAGTGTTATTGCTTCTGTCACGTTTAGACGTCTTTTCGGCGTTACTGGATTGTACGTACTCGTGGCCAAATGTATTGTTTCTTGTACATATACGGGAATTTCACGTGAAAGCAAACGGAAATGGTAACAAATTCCAACACAAGTCAGGCCGCACTTTTGCATGCATAAAACGAAATGCTCAATCGAGAAGCGACACAATTTACCCAAATTTAGACTTTTTTGAGCAATTTTTCCGATGTCCTACAAATTATATTTTGCTGCTTGGCCAGAAAAGGAAGACCAACCTTATTTCTAGGGGTAAATTTCACTGCCAATCTTAGTGAGGTTAATATTGTTAGAAGTGCCGCTTCCAATTCATTCTCGAAAGTAGCCTGTCGTGGATTTTGTTTACTTTGGCATCTAATGATTTAATTGAAAATCACCCCGCACTCATGATGAGTGGCCCCAAGAGAAAGTTTGGTTTCCTCGAGACCTTCAATTTCTTCGAAACGAAGCCCAGGGGAAAAATGAGGTCAAGGTTATACCTCCAAACTCAAAAATTGAAAGCAAAAAAAAACTAAATATTGCGAAAAGAACATTTGTTTGACGCCAGCTGGCGCAACAAATTCACCGCGGCTTCAAGGTGCAAGACTCGACCAAGCGCGATACAAAAGTTTAAGTTGTATTTTTTCAGTTTTCCCCAATCGATGTATGAAAACGTATGAGCGGAGTGGGAGGTATACAAATCCATGAAAAAACTCAGTAATATGATTCCAAAAGGAAATACAAATTAAAGAAAAAAATGTTTAAAGATAATGCAAATTACAGCATTTAAAGTGGTTTGGAAGCGAAGAAGTAACATACCAGGGTGCGAAGATTATGAAAATACTCTCGCACGAATAATTATCAGGAAAAAATGTAATAGATCATGCAAATTGCAGCATTTAAATCTATTTTGGCGAAAAGAATTAACACACCTAGGAACGGAGTCTCAACTTCCTGTAGGCACCAGGTTATACATGTAGGTAAAGTATGTATACAAGCCCATCAGGGTGGAGCTTATCCCGTTTCTGTACTCACTTTCCTTGCTGCCGGTGACATGAAGTGACTTGCAGTGTTTTTTTTTTATCTCCCCTTGGATGGGACAATAGTCCACCGGAAGGGTACTCGTAGCATTAAGTTTGCCAGTACCCATTTGTAAACCCTGATGAACAGAGACACTGTCAGAGCAGAGTGCCTTGCCCAAGAACACAAGTCAGTGTCTCCGACCAAAGCTGATCCTCGCCTGTACCTAAACATAACACTTCTCTCTTTTGCCTCAGATACCTGTCAGGAAATCTTGCGTAGCAGTTCAGCCGCTAGTGACGGATCTTACCCACTGACGTCATCTTCCATTTTGGTAAGATCTGTATACTAGTAATGATAGTAATTATGTGTCAGCAGAGATAGATAGACAGATAGATAGATAATCTTTATTTATCCACGGACAATTCATCAGCCACAAATGTTAAGAACGTGTAAAATATATCAAAATGGGCATGCAATTAAATGGATTAAAAAGAAAAAAAACTATTATAAAATCTCTACTTAGAACCTAAACCTAACTAAAGCTGCTTTCCACGAATGCCGTGCCTCAACGTACTTCATTAATTAAACGCTTAAATGACCTAAGGGACTCTTCTTGTCTTATGTCGCGAGGAAGACTGTTCCCAAGGGTGGCGCCAGTATAGCTAAAGCTATTCTTATAATAGTTTGTTCGCGGCAATGGAACAGTAAGCTTATTGTCAGAGTCTCTTAAGTCATACGCAGTTTCTCGCCTTTCAAATTTAGAACATAAATAGTCTGGAGCTAGACCGTGCAAAGACTTATAGACCATTGTGGCTCTTTGTATTTGCTGCCGGGAAGTTAGGTTTTTCCATCCCAGGAGCTCAAACAACTGACCAGCATCAGCGTCATAATTTGAATAAGTCAAAACACGGGCTGTCCTGTTTTGTAGTTTTTGCATCTTGTTCTGCAAAGTTATCCCGCAGTTTCCCCAAACAATATTACAATAGTCAAAATGTGGCTGAATCAGAGCTTGATATATTAGATGCAAAGTCGCTTGAGGGACAAGGTGCCTTATTCGTTTTATGGCCCCAATGCCAGAAGCGACCTTCTTTGTTAGTTTATCGATGTGACTGCCCCAATCGAGTTTGTTATCGATGGTCACTCCTAGTGATTTTGCGGTGGTGACCTGACTAACTTGAGACCATACTTTGTGGCTGAATGGAAACAGAACATAAACAGAATGACAAGGGATATAGTTACTGTGGTGTAGCTGCATTTTAGATTTAATTCTCAGCCACTTGAATTAAGTATTCCTGACGTTTCACACTGAAACAACTGACAAATAATTCATTTCATTCGCACCATTAACAATGTTCTCGAATCTGATTACGCTTGCTTGTTAACCTGTTTGATCCGGGGAGTAGTAGATGAAGAGTCGAATTGATACCGGCGAACTACTCGCACGTGAATTTGGCTCCTTTCTGCGGCAAGAGAGAATAAAAGGTTAGTTTGGATTGGTTAGCTGTTTCTGGCTTCTTCCATTGCTTGAATAACTTAATATTTTCTATGTCTGGCCTCTTTCTCCTAAGCGGGATGTGGAAGTTGAGCAATAGTGACGCAAATGGCATGAGTTGATGAGTGAAAAAACAGTCAAACAAAAAATAGCAAAGCTGGTGGCCACTAGGACCTCTCAGGAAAGATTTTAATTTGTGCACAACACATCCATCCCTCCTTAGATCATAGAGGTTATCTCTCGTTTTTTTGGTTTTCGGCTTTTGGATGTAGGTGTTGTTTTGATTTTTTTCCACCTCTACATCGCTCATCGAGCTCGAGCTCACCGCGTGAGCCAACGATTTTATTCAAATTTGCCCTCCAGCTTGAAGCTGGAAGAGCAATCGCCGTATTTGCACGGCCATGGCTTTGCCCAACAGCTCGACATCATCTTAAGGACGTTCGCGCCCATTGCTACTGCGCATCTCTAGTGCGCACGCTGTTCATTGGTTACCAGCGTGACACGTCATTTTCAAGTGCGCGCACCGAGTCGAAAACTCAACAAAGTATAGAGCTGATGGCCTTTGCGTTAACTTTGTGTGCGAATATTTTTGTTGGATGCTCGGTGACCCCCACTTTTTTTCGCAGATCACTTCCTTTTCTGATTCTTTCCATTATACTAAAAAACAAAAAAATCTGTACGTGGGAAGTTTTAATTATTTTTCATATACTATTCAACTAGGGTCAAATTCGTTCGTAGATACAGGTGTGCATATCTTAGAAGTTGCCTTTTTTAAGGCAAATTCTACCTGATTTAGTGACATATGGAGTAAAGATCTATCAAATAGGCCTATATATGCTGTTTTAAACACACAAAACTTAGATATGATTCTTCAACTTAAATATATGCCGATAGTAATGAATCCGGACAGAATCGCCTCGAATGACTGGAAATCCTAAAAATGCTGTGGTCTGAGCTGCGCCTTATCTTCAAAACGAGTTCGGTGACCCCCGATTTTTTTTACGTGTTTAATCTAATCTTATCACTTTCTACCTGCAGTCAAAGTTTAATTTTAAAAGAAATCTGTGCGTGGGACGTTTTTGGGCGCGAACGTCCTTGAGGCACTTATTTCAGTATCGTAACCCATGGCATGATGGTGGGGGTCATGGGAGGTGAGTCAACAGGTATACGGTGGAAAGCCCCTGCAGCCCCAGTATACGAGTTTTTTTTTATATTTAAGGTA
>JAHPZR010006434.1:32500-37500 GCA_019787425.1 Platygyra sinensis
AAGCTAACGCAGCTTCCTTTGTTGATGGTTCAACTAGTGAATTAGACTTCGGTAATGAAGCAGGTACTCCAACTAACGGCTACTCTTTGAACTTGTGGATTCGTTGAGTGGCAATGACCTACAGATCCTCCATTACACCAGTATAACAAACATGACTTCCACAAAATAACAGACCTTCTTTTCAAAGCAAAGTTTAGACTATATGTCTAGACTAATTTGATTATATGCTCTTTGATTAGCATTACGTTCAGTAAGCTGTTGATATATTTTTCCTTTAGAACACTTATAAGAACCGTATAGGGATTTACTGTCGTGGAAGGTGTGACTAACTTAACTAACAATTGCCTTTGAACCAGGAGCTATAATCGGAGACCGTAAGTCTTGGGATCCACGCGCATCGATAATGTGGGACAGTTTTTATTGTTAGAACAATTTGCGCCATCTTGGTGGCATATATCCCCTCGGATCCACGCGTATGTCGTGGATGTTGTCACGTTCCGTGATCAAACAGCGAGAGTTGCGAGATTCTTTTGCGGATTTTTCACAGTAAGTGGAAGGAATAAGGCAGGCAATAAGGACCAGGGCTCTTATTTGTTGTTTTATGCTCTGAGTTAATGATAAAGATGAGTTTTTCAGGGTCGAAAACAACACTTCAATTTCGCGCTGTGAATGAATAATATTTGCTCGCGCTTGTTGTACTCGTAAGCTTTTGCGTTTGATCTGCAAAGAAAACTTATGGTAGAATACAATACACCTTTTTCGCTTGTACATTTTGTTTTCCCAATACAGATCATGTGATTATACTCAGGAGATTTGATCCTTTGTCTTGCTTCATTAAAAAGAGTACATGCAGACATATTCATGCTTACATGTACCCTTTTTATGTGAACAAAACAAAGGATCAAATCTCCCTGAGTATCATCACAGTGATGTGTATTGGGAAGACAAAATGTACAAGCGAAAAAGGTCTATTGAGTTAATTTGTGAGTTTCCCAAGCAATGCTTAATCATAATGAAAAGTCTGACGCGTACGAGTAGCTCATTTGCATAGTGCAGTGCGTGCACTTTCAAGTTTGGGACACTGTTTTTAATAGTCAGCAAATCTTGATAAAGAGTTCTTTCGTTGTCTTTTCTGCTGAGATGCTGAGCAAGATTTTTACCAACGCCAAAACGCTACTAACATCATGTATGAATCTTTAATAGAAAAAACTCAACCAACAAAATCGAAATCGTTAGTAGAGTTGATTAAAGAGAAGTTAAGCGTCATCGTAACTTTGCTGATTATTTCTGCTGTATTCACATATTTTCAGCTAAGCTTTTAATATGTTCTCAAACATTTACCAACTTTAAACATATTTAACAACTAGAGATATTTATATGAGTTCGATGTACGTTTTCACACGAAAGTGGGGAAGTCCAATTTTCAGGTGTTACTAACTGTATAAAACACGCATCGGCGGGCGCTCTTATTCATCGACAACAACGATTTATTGGGTTCTTACACAAACAAAACTGAGTAGCATCTACAGACATGAAATTGTTGTCACTTAGTGGATCCTGATGAAATATCAATCGTTGCTTACAATTCAGCGAAACTCAAACTTTTACTGTTTTTTTTTTCCTTTCTATCGCGAATTCTTTGCAAGGGTGTAACAAGAGTGGGGGAACTTTTGCAGTCCTAGAACGCTGCTATATCCAAATATATCCAATAAGCCTTTTGGAAAAGCTGTCAACCTTCAGCGTATGTGAAACTTAGAGTGGAGATGTGGAGCAGTTGTAAAGAAGCTGCGGTACTTAAATTGGTCAATGACATAAAGTGGGCCAAATAAATTCGACGTTGTCTTATGTACTCAAACTGGAGCAACACTGAAGCAAAATTCCAACAGATATAAACTTATTGAGGATCGGGCCAAAAGCATCAAACGTTCTTGAAATTTTGGACGCCATTCCACCGCGTTACATCGGCAAAAATCATAGGGACAGCCCCAATCCAAGAAATGGCGCGCGCTTATGGTCCCTGTCCCCGACTATGGCTCCTGCTCCGAACAGGTGCTAACAACTAACGATACAGCAACGAATAGCTTTCTCGAAATGTAAATTGAACTTATGAACAGATTTCAAAAAGCGCAATATAAACATTAAACATTATCATCTCATCATCATCATCATCGTCATCATCATCATCATCACTATTATTATTATTATTATTATTATTATTTTTACTATTACTAAACAGAAAGATTACATTTACTACAATAGACGGATAGAAACTCACTCGAAATGATAAATAACGGTCGAGAAACTTTCCATCAGTGCTACGTCAACAATAACCATCACGCTAAACTAATCAATCAGGTGACAGGATTAATGTTATCGCATTTTAAATTGAATACAGTACAATAAATGCTTAAAATAAAGCAGAAACGTATCATTTAACTTGTATTTAAGAGCAGTGAATTTGAAATGTGATATTTATATTTAGCATTTCATCACAAGTAGCAGCGTTTATATGGTGACAAAATTATGGAAATTGGAATCATTCTAGAAATGCACGTAATATTATTTGTTGCCATTAGACTAAAATCTCGCGGGCAAAAGGTAACATTTTTTGAAGTATAGTAAAATAAGTTCTTGTATTTTAGGGCAGTTATTGGCAACTTAATGCCTAGTAGGTTTTTATTAGGTTCTTACCTTCTTGAAGGAAATGTAGTTGTTGATTCAGGAAAATTTATAAACTTTGGTTTCATCCTTGAAGGTTGGTTTTGATTAGCGACGAGTCCCATACTGAGCCGAAGTAGTAATCAGAAGGGTAGAGCGATACGATCTAGTTAATATCAAACCGACGGAGACAGAAGAAAAACAATGATTCCGCTTATGACTCCGTCGCTTACGATCAACTGAAAACTGCATTGTCGTCAGTCGCAATCAGAAGTGGAAGAATCCCAATGCTCAATCCGGCTGGTAATTGGCTGGTTCTTCAGCCTCTGCTTCCGACTCCGAGTACCTAATTTTAAATAATCATAAACGATGGAGTCGTAAACAGAATCGGAAAATAAAAACGTATTAATTATTCCGACTCCTATTCCGTGGAACTTATGACTTCGCCTACGACTCCGATTTCAATTTTCAGTATGTCGTGAGCTCTCTTACGACTCCGACTAAGACTCTGACTCTGACTCCGTCGCTATAGTGAAAACCAGTGTCATTCACAACTGTATAAGACAAGCCTAACACAACTGATATTCCATAATTTATATGTGGTGTTTTTCTCTATGAAAGAGTTTATAATTTAACTGTAACCCACATATAACAACCTGCTTGATCTGGCTTGGCTAAACTTGTCCTAATATTTTTGGGTTTTGAAATGGCATATTACTGCCAGCAGTTTTTAAAACCAATAAGTTCTTACGAACGGGTTTTAAGTGCGTTTGTCCTCTACGTAGAGAGAAATGAAGCCGCTGCAACAGCAACAACGACCCGAACACACAAACAATACAACACCTCAGGGGCGCAAGGCACTTTGGGGTTGGCGAAAGAAACCAAAGTTTATTAGTCTCTACATATTTGCACGTATACCTTCAGTTATGAAGTACCATTTACTACTAAAAGTTTTAATCAAAAAAATTGTGGCTGTAGGAAAAGACCACGGGGAGTTTTATTAGCTAACCATCGCGGCCGTGCGGCGAGAACTTCACTAAAAGGATTTGATGAGCACTTTACAGTTTCTTTGGCCAAATGACAACATGAATTTGACTTAAGTGTAGTGCCGGAGCCATAAAGGGTAATTTTCTAAATCTGTTTAGCTCTGTCAGCAAAAGACAAATGAATGGTTTTGATCTGTTGTTTTATATAAATAGATTTTTCCAGTCGACGTTTTCCTAGATGGTCCGGCCGCGGAAGGTTTGCTGAGGACTCCTTAAAACAAAAAAAAAACGTTTGTTTTCTCACCACCAATCCAGGCAAAAAGTAAAATAATGTGAGTTTTTTTGGGGGTTATGTCCCCCCCGATGTCTATTCTATTGTTTCTTTGTACAGTTTTTAAACGAGTTCACAAAAAAGGGGGTGTGAATTTTTTAAAAAGACAACTCATGGTGCTGGCGTCGGGGGAGTATTACAGGGATAATTGTGGTTGTTATCCAACTGAGTTGATAATGTGTGAACTTGGCCACCGTAAAAGAGATTCGGTGGCCAATTCACATTGTATCCAAAGCCTCAAGTTTCGATAAAAAAAAAAACCCAAATTATTTCCTTCCAGTTTTTTTCCCTTCTTCAGGGGGGCGCAGGAATTAAACCAAATCTAAACTTGTAAACACGCTGGGAAAAGGCTTACGAACTTACAAGATACGGAATTGGCCATGGAAAAAATGAACTCAGATTATATAAACCATCTTTTAAAACAATTGAAATTGCATTTATGGTTACAAAGGCAAAGTAGAAAGAATGATGGAAGGGAATGGCGAATGGAGTCTCTGTTATTGGTTGGCCCTGATGATGCCTGCCTTGCATGCTATCTCTTAGAGGCAACTCGCTATGTTTTTGGTCAGTGGTCCGAACTTAAGAGGATATAAATTATACCAACCTTCCAGATGTATTAGGAAACCTTGCTCAGTACAAATGTAGTCAGAGGTGAACTCAAGGAAAAAGCGTTCTGCATAACTTTCGACCACGTGTCCTGGCAGATAGCCATCGAATGTTCCTAGAGGTGTTGAAGATTTCGAGCTTCCATCATAGGCATACAGTTTATTAAAAATACAGGCGTGCGAAGCTTGGTGTGGGTTTCAACTCCTAACCCCGCCCTTGCTAGTCTGTGAACAGGCTCTCTAGTCGAGAATGGGGCGAAGAGAAAGCAGGAAGAAAGAGAACTTCACTCTCAGTCAGTTCCATTCTCTTCCCTTCCAGCCGCAGTCAGACCCCTCTATCCGGAGTCTGTTCACAGATTACGCCCCTGCTAGTCTGAAAAGCATTAAAGGCATAGTCAGGGAAGTCACAAAGGATTCCAT
>JAHPZR010006434.1:42500-49963 GCA_019787425.1 Platygyra sinensis
AGCGAATCATACTTTCCATCACTACAGCATTATGGTGAGTTTTACCTTCATTTATTTATTTTTACCTTAATTTACCCATCATACATGCTTTGCTCTGAAATTATTGTTGTGTAGTCACAAGCCTGGCGAGTTTCTTCTAGCTTCTAGTGAGACTGAAATTACCTGAAAAATTTCACTAGCGCTCAAAGAATTAGAGCTTCTAGAACTACTTCACTGTATGCTGTTAAGATTAAGGATTTCCATATCAAAACTATTGGACGCATTCTGGAAACTTAACGTCCGTTTGTTGGTCAAACACTCGATCACTAGTAGTATACTTAAGTCTAGATTTCTCTCAACTCATGTATTTTCTTATGTTATTTCGTGCTTTTTTTTCGATTTCATGCTAGCCAAGCAACCTGTTTTCTTCTTACAAATTGAAAATCCTCAATGTGGATCATTCCTTGCAGTTCCTCTAATGCATTTTGCTTTATTGTCTTCGGCAAGATAATCCCTAAAAAAATATAAAAATGTTTAGCTCTCTATCTGTATATTAAACATCTTCTCGACGATGGAAATAAATTAAAATGGAAACCTAATAAAATTTATCTGGACCAATTCATCGCTGTAGTTTTTAAATTAGACAAGTTTATCCCTATGTCCGGAATGTCATACGAACGTTTTTTCGCAAAAAAACTTTCCCTTATTGAAATAAAAACGCAATCGCACCTCCGCACTTAAAAAATTATCCAGAACCCCGTCTCTAGGCTCATTTATATTGCAAGATATGTTTTAGACTCTCTCAAATGTTAACTCTGGAGGGACAAAGTTTGAAATATCCTCGTGAACATGTATAGGATACTTGCATTTCGTATTACTAAGCCGGGCCCGGCTGTTTGATAAACTGTTGCAAGTTATGCTGTTTCTTATCACTGGTCGGCCCCTTCTGTACGAAGCAATGGGGGAGGGGGGGATCTTTGAATATTTCGCTAAGCAGTAATCCTGTGTTTTCAACAAACAAAGAGCCGGGCCCGGCATAGTAATACGAATTGCAAGTATCCTACATGTTCACGGGAATATTTCAAACTTTGTCCCTCCAGAGTTAACACTGATTTGAGAGAGCCGTAAAACATATCTTGCAGTATAAATGAGCCTAGAAAAAGAAAACTGGCAAAAAAACAGAGCTGCCAAACTCTGCAAATTACACGCGGATAACAGCGGAAACCAGACAGACATATGACCAATAACGGCTCTACTCTGATAAAATGTCCTCCTGAAAACACAGGATTATTGCTTAGCGAAATATTTAAAGATCCCCCCATTTTTTCGTACAGAAGGGGCCGATCCTTAAAAGATATACTCGTGCGAGCTAAGCTCTAACTGGCTATTACACGTTTGATTTGGTTTGTTTATTTAGCCACAGTTAGTTACACATCACGAAATAAAAAATACATTCATAAATTAATAGAAGCGGCAAGGAGGGCCATAAGCAACCACAAGGCTTATACGAGATGGACCTCCTAAATCCTAGGATATAACTGAAATACAATCTTTTTATAATATAGGCTAGCAGATGAATGGGAGTCGCGCAGGCCTGTCACCTCTTTATTATCACTGGGAAAAAGGCCCTGCAAGAAGATAGCACCGCGTATAACGACTTAACTTCCGTGCATAAAGGAAAAAGCAACGCGTTTAATGAATTAGTCACCGCGCATAATGAGGAAAGCACCACATATAATAAAAATAGTACCGCGTAGAATGTAGTACACACCGCATATAAGAAAAAAGCACCCTGTATAATACAACATGCACCTCATATAATAATAAAAAAAAAGCCACCGCATATAACGGACTAGGTACCGCATATAATGAAGAAAACACCATAAACTAGGAGTTTCAATGTGAAAGTTAGTGCTGGCGTCAGAGCTTGAAGGAAATACTGATAATACGCGTAATTTGAAATAAACGGTATAATAGGAGTTGGTGTAGCTAGTTAAGTTTTAAAGGCATTTTGTGAAACAACAACAGAGCCCCAAAATATTTTTCTTCACTCGAGAAAAGAATGTAACAAATGCTACAACTTGGTTTAAGAGACCCAGGAAACCTTAAGTAGATGGATTTCCACAAGTATTCTTTTTTAAAAATTAGCCTTTATGCTAAACGTTACCAGTAAAAGTGAAAATGAGACGTTTTTAATTACACGAATTTGTGAGTTTACCGAAACTTGGGTCGTCACGCAACGTGACATCGAAGGTCATATCAAATCGCATTAAAGCAAGGAAATCAAAATCCACAGAACAACATGATTGCAAGCTTTTCTTTCGCCTCGACGGCACATGTAACTCCAGTGGTCGAATTATCTAACTCAACGGGCTGAGATTTTGAGTCGACGATCACATTTAACGCCTCAACGGGCGAAGAATACTGTGAATGATTTGTCTGTGGTTTCGCTTTCGACATACCGCAAGCTAAAGCAGGTTGGCTTCACAGTTTCCTCTCTTTTCTTCCCGACACTAGCAAGCTGCAGTCGGCAGTTTACTCCGAATGGAAGTAATTTTGCCTAACACTTCACTGCTGCTGAATACACTGAGACAAAAAATGATCTCATGAAGTAGGACTTGATCGATATCTTGGCACCTCCATACGCGAATCGGCAAAATTGCTCACATAATAGAACAGCCAAACACATAAAACTCTCTTGTCTTCCTCGAGAGTCATTACTAAACCATTCATGACCTTCATGAATACTTCCACAAGTAACTAGAGACATCCATATTTCACCTCATTTATCGTGTCCTTGATTTCTAGCCGACTGGCTTGCTCGATCGATATTTCCACGTGCATTCACAAGCACCCCGGAATGCCCGGATATAAAAAAGCACAATCGACTGCGCATGTCTTCAATCTTACATCTGACAGATTTTGCCTTCTTCTCGCTATTATAAAGAATAGGCAGCTGTAATGTTTATTAGTAGCGTTATGTAATTCCCGGAAGGGTTACGTAACCCAAAACTGTCATGCATGTATTATTCGTACTTAAGCGCGCATATTGTAATTTGTAGTTAGTTAATGTTTACCGGTCGTGGATTAAAAAGGTTCTTTTTTAATCGGAGTCTTTTAAGTCGAAGAACACAACAGTTGGCGACGAGGATGTCGGATACACCGGGAGAATCAGCGCAGCCTAGCATCGTGGTACATCCATCGTGTTTAGGGCGTATGGAAGAGTTTACGCCGGGCAGCGACTGGAAACATTATGTGGAGCGACTCGAAATGTTCTTCGAAGTTAACAGTGTGCCGACAGATAAGCGTGTACCGAGCATACTTACATTAATGGGTAGTAAAATGTATGCTTTGTTGAGGTCCATTTCAGCGCCAAGGAAACCGAAGGAATTAAATTTCAATGAAATCGTGGATACTTTGGCACAGCATGTGGATCCAAAACCGATAATTATCGCAGAAAGATACAAGTTCCATAAAGCCGGACAGGAAGAGTCGGAAACTGTTAGGCAGTACCTCGCCAAGCTACAAAAGTTAGCGGAGACCTGCGAATTTGGCCCATATCGCGAGGAAGCCATTCGAGACCGGTTTGTTTGTGGTTTACGTTCACAGTCAATTCAACGCAAGTTACTGGCTGAGGCGACGTTGACATTGCAAACAGCAGTGGAGAAGGCCTGTGCAAGTGAGTTAACGGAAAAAGAAGCCTCAGGATTTCATGGTTCCTCCCATGATGTTAAGAAAGTGGAGGGAACTTTTCCCGAATGCTTCAGGTGTGGTAAAACCAATCATTCTCCGGAAAAATGTTTTCATCGTAAAGCACAGTGCCATGGATGCCAGAAGTTTGGCCACATTGTACTCAAATGTCCGGAGAGGCGTCCACCGAAAGCTAAGGGAGGAGAAACTAAGAAAAGTAGGATAAAGAAGAAAAGGAAACCCGGTGGAATCCACAGCATTGAAGAAGCGGAGACAGTGGCCGAACCAGTGGACAAAACCGTCTGGCCGATGTTCACCGTAGTCGATTCTCAGGGAAGATGTAAAGAACTGATCGTGCCAGTACTGATTGATGGAAAGTCAGTGGACTTGGAGCTCGATACTGGTGCCTCTGTGACGATCATTCCAAACCATCTTTGGTCTGGTGTATTGGCAGCGAAGCCTCTGCAGCAAACTGACGTGAAACTGAAGAGTTATTCAGGGCATGAAATCCCAGTGCTTGGGGAAACCAAAGTCCAGGTATCGTATGGTGATCAACAAGCCTGCCTTCCAGTTGTGGTCACTGCTGGTGATGGTCCAGCACTTATGGGACGAAATTGGTGGTCCGTTCTTAGACTTGATTGGAAGCAGATCAAGCAGATTTCCCTGGAACCGTGCGACAACGTGGAAAAACTGGTTTCTAAGTACGCATCACTGTTTGATGGGGGCCTGGGCACAATCGAGGGAGTGACGGCTCATCTCAAGCTCAAGGAAAATGCCACCCCGCAGTTCTTTAAGCCCAGACCGGTTCCCTTTGCCTTGAAAGAGAAGATTGCAGAGGAGCTTAGGAGGTTGGAAAGAATCGGTGTATTGGAGAAGGTGGAATTCTCTGATTGGGCTACGCCTATCGTTCCAGTTCTGAAACCGGATGGCACCGTCAGGATCTGTGGTGATTATAAGGTCACTATCAACCCTGCATTGGATGTGCCCGAGTACCCCATGCCTACAGCTGAAGAATTATTTACGCAGCTGAATGGTGGTCAGAGTTTCTCTAAATTAGATTTGTCCTCAGCATATCAGCAAGTGTTGTTGGATGAAAAATCTAGGCAGTATGTCACGATTAACACTCATCTGGGACTATTCCGCTACACGCGCCTGCCGTTTGGAGTGGCAGCAAGTCCAGCCATTTTCCAGCAAACAATGGACTCGGTATTGAGTGGCCTTAATGGAGTTGGTGGTATCCTGGATGACTTAATCGTAACTGCGCCAAATGACAAAGAGCATCTTCGCAATTTGGAAAACACTCTAAAGCGTTTGGACAGCATGGGCGTGAAACTGAAAAAGTCAAAGTGTGTGTTTATGAAGCCTTCAGTGGAGTATTTCGCGTTCGTGGTGGACCGGCATGGAATTCATCCTTCACCTCGCAAGATACAAGCCATTCAAGAAGTTCCAGAGCCGCAGAATGCCACGGAACTGAAATCTTTCCTGGGACTGGTGAATTATTATCGTAAATTCATTCCGGATATGTCAACTCTTGTCCACCCATTGAATCGCTTGTTGATGTTCGACACACCTTGGGCCTGGACGGAAACCTGTCAAGTAGCCTTCAAGAAGTTGAAAGAATTGCTCCTTAACTCGCCTTTGTTGGCCCACTATGACCCGAATAAACCAGTTCGGCTGGCTGTTGACGCCTCATCATATGGTTTGGGGGCAGTCTTGTCACATGTCTTTGATGACGGTGAAGAAAAACCAATCGCGTATGCATCCCGCAGTCTCTCAGCAAGTGAGCAGAATTATTCAATGATCGAGAAGGAAGCTCTGGCAATTGTGTTTGGCATTAAGAAATTCCATCAGTACCTGTTTGGAAGACGTTTTTCATTGCTCACAGACCACAGACCTCTCACCTTGTTGCTTGGTCCCAAACGTGGTATCCCGGTGCTGGCCGCGTCCCGCCTGCAGCGTTGGGCTATTCAGTTGTCCGCCTATCAGTATGACATTGAATACCGGGCTTCCAAGGATCATGCCAATGCTGACGCTCTGTCTCGATTGCCAAGGAAGACCGTGGAAGAGCCAGATGATTGGAGTATCGAAGCTGATCTGGTTAACCGCGTTCAAATGGAACGAGCACCAATCACTGTGTCACAAATCCGCGAGGCCACTCGTGGGGATCCAGTTCTCTCTCGTGCGATGTATTACATTCTGCATGGTTGGCCAGCGGAAAAATGCATCCCAGACGAGCTGAAGATTTATTACAATAAACAAGACGAGTTTACTGTTGAAGATGGCTGCATCCTTCGTGGCACCAGGGCAGTGATTCCTACCAAATTTCAGGCTGCTGTTTTATCGGAATTACATTTGAATCATCCCGGAATGGTCCGCATGAAGTCCTTAGCCAGATTACACGTGTGGTGGCCCAGCCTCGATCACGATGTCGAGCAAACAGTGCGAGATTGCCATGCCTGCCAAGCAAATCGCTGTAAGAGTCCAGAGAAAGTCAACAATCCTTGGATCTGGCCAACACGACCTTGGCAAAGAATACATGTCGACTTCGCTGGTCCGTTTAATGGTCAGATGTTTCTGCTTGTAGTAGATGCGAAATCCAAGTGGATTGAAGTATTTCCAATGTCCTCAACCACTGCATCAACGACCATTCGAGCCCTACGTTTCCTGTTTGCCACTCATGGTCTACCAGAGGTCATTGTCTCAGATAACGGTCCGCAGTTCGTTGCTCAGGAAATGAAAGATTTCTTGAAGTCAAATGGAATTCGTCATTGCTTATCCTCGTCATACCATCCAGCTTCCAATGGTGAAGTCGAACGAGCCGTAAGAACCTTCAAAGAGTCAATGAAGACCATGAAAGATGAGCCTGGAACCCTAGCAGACAAACTAGCACGTTTCCTTCTGAGTTATCGGACAACGCCTCATACAGCCACTGGATGCACCCCTGCTGAACTCCTGATGGGTCGTAGAATTCGCACCCGGTTGGACATCTTGCATCCCGATTTGTCAGCTAAAATGTCCGAGAAAACGAAGCTTGGAAACCATACCACACGTCGTAACTTTCTACCTGGTGACCCAGTCATGGTTAGAGATTATCGAGATCGTAAGCGTCCGTGGATCAAAGGAGTCATTCAAGATCGCTTAGGGCCTGTTACCTATCAAGTTATGGTTGGGAATTTGTTTTGGAAACGGCACGTGGACCAGTTGCGATCCTTGGCTGGTTCAAAGGTTGCAGATACCGAATCAAACACTGAGGTTCCTCTTGATGATGCTTATCCTGAAGTAACGCCTTTGTTTCATCCCGAACAACCGCCGATTGAATCTACTGACTCACAAGCAGATTCTACTCTGGTCGTTCCGCCAAGCCCTCTGAGTTCGCAAGATTTGGTTCCAGTCCCCGCACCAGAGGCGCCCAATTTATCACAGCCGCCTAATGCGTCCACAACAGAAGAACCCGCTAAAGTTACTGAAGTACCAGCCAAAGCTCTAGTTTCTAAGCGTTATCCTACCAGAATTCGTACTAAACCAAAACGTTTAATTGAAGAAATGTAATTAGTACATAGTATCGAACTGAAAGGATGATTTTGTTGGACAATGTTTAAGGACTTAGAATTGTAATTTTTTTATTTGCGTCGGGGGAAGAGTGTAATGTTTATTAGTAGCGTTATGTAATTCCCCGAAGGGTTACGTAACCCAAAACTGTCATGCATGTATTATTCGTACTTAAGCGCGCATATTGTAATTTGTAGTTAGTTAATGTTTACCGGTCGTGGATTAAAAAGGTTCTTTTTTAATCG
>JAHPZR010006436.1:0-5000 GCA_019787425.1 Platygyra sinensis
AAAAAGGGAGGTTGTAAATATAATGTAAATCGATGAAGGGAACCTGTAAAAAAACATGTAAATTGATAAAGGAAGCCTGTAAAAACTTGTAAATCGAAAAAGGGAGCCTGTAAATAACATGGAAATCGAAAGAGGGAGCCTGTAAATAACATGTAAATTGAAAGAGGGAGCCTGTAAATAACATGTAAATCGAAAAGGGGAGCCTGTAAAATAACATGTAAATCAAAAAAGGGAGCCTGTAAATAACATGTAAATCGAAAGAGGGAGCCTGTAAATAACATGTAAATCCAAAAATGGAGCCTGTAAATAACATGTAAATCCAGAAAGGGAGCCTGTAAAATAACATGTAAATCAAAAAAGGGAGCCTGTAAAAAACATGTAAATCGAAAAAGGGAGCCTGTTAGTAAGATGTAAATTGAAAAAGGGAGCCTGTAAATAACATGTAAATCGAAAAGGGGAGTCTGTTAATAAGATGTAAATGGAAGAAGGGAGCCTGTAAATAAGATGTAAATCGAAAAAGGGGGCCTGTAAATAAGATGTAAATTGAAAAAAGAAGCTTTTAAATAACATGTAAATCGAAAAGGGGAGCTTGTAAATAAGATGTAAATCGAAGGGAGCCTGTAAACAACATGTAAATCAAAAAAAGGGAGCCTGTAAAATAGCATGTAAATCCAAAAAGAGAGCCTGAAAATGAAGTGTAAATCCAAAAAGGGAGAGTGTAAATAAGATGTAAATCGAAAAAGGGAGTCTGTAAATAACATCTAAATTGAAAAAGGGAGCCTGTAAATAGCATGTAAATGGAAAACGGAAGCCTGTAAACAACATGTAAATAGAGAAAGGGAGCCTGTAAATAACACGTGCAAATCTGCTGAAATCAGTCACATGGGAATGATGCAAGTCTCATTCTACTTCCAATATGGCAAAAGTGATCCTCATTTGATTATTCAGCTTTTGAATGAGTTTACAAGATGGTAAAGCCTGCAGTAGTTCAGCAAATAATTAATATATAGATCATCTAGTAGAACAACAGGATTTCATAACACTTCAAAAATACGGGCAAACCAAAACTGTGGATGAAACTGCGTAATTTGACAACATTCAACACTTACGGCTTCTACATACGTGACAGGTTTGGAGTGTTGTTCAAGGAGCGAAGTATGAAACAATAGTGTCTTTAAAAGCAATTTATAAGGTTTTTGTATGAAAATGTGACACACTACCCGACAAAAAAATGAATACATTTATTTAGAAGAAACTGGCTCAACAAATACTTCTGATCGTGGGGAACACTTATGGCCCAGCCATCAAATTTTAAGGGACAATTCATCACGCAAAGAGGAGAATGTCGCAAGTAGGCACTATGGCTCAAACACTGCCTTAGCTAATAAATTATTTTATTACATGGCTGTGTCTCATTAGGACTGGGAGCTACTGAATTCATGAATTTGATTGACTGAAATCAATATTGACAGCCGTGAAGATTTTAGATCTAGCCTGATTACATTTTATGGTGAAAAAGTTTCAAACTAAAATACAAATATTGATTATTTTCGTCTCAAAATATTTGTGGAAGTGCCAAAAAAACCTGACAAAAATAAAAAAAAACCTGAAGAGGACAAGCAAACTTTCACATATTTAAGTTCAGCTCATCGCAGCTCACAAGAAATATGTCAGCTAGTAAAACCAGTTACATTAGTTCAATATCATTTTTCTTGTTTGCTTATAATTGACATCTTATTAACCGAGCTTAGTCTGCATGAGAGAATCTTGACCTTAGTTGTGTGTAGAGACCTAATACAGCAACGTCGGTCAAGATTCTCCCATACATGTATGGATTAATCCTGCTCGGTTAATAAGAACTAAGTTCTGGTACTACATTATTGTAAAGATAGCGTTTGCTTTCCATGATGAAAACTTATACTGAGAGCTGCTATACTGGACAATAATTATCAACCTAATTATCTAGTAAGATATTTAGTTTTAATGGTAATACACTAACACAGGTAGGTAATATTTCGAAACATTTACAGCGGTTATCAGTCACACGCGCCCTCCCACGATTTTTTCTCATTTCGAAAACTACGTTTTGGTGGATGTCAATCAAAGGTATCCATGACAATAACGGCGAGCGGAGTTTCCGAAAATTATTTCAGTGTCAATTCTCGGAGTATCCGAGTTCTTTCATCTTTACTTGACTCATTGATAAACAGAAACTGGGAAGTAAGACTTGTAAAATCGTTTGAAGCGCCTTTTTGTTCGTTTCGCTCATGGGCAATGTTTCGAAGCTGCAAATTTACAAACACTGTACAACCACAACAACATGAGACTGAACTAGATATAAATAACAAACTTTATTACAGAATAGACTACAAAAATGTAACTGCTAATTTCTTGCGGCTTTCATTACCTTTTTATTACTGACAATCCTACTTGCCGTATGGTTCTGTTGACGGTTTGCTTTGCACACAATTTGCCTGTCTGGTATTCCAACCACGCTTGAAACTCGTCAGGATAGATCGTAGATCTCTGGATTATGTTTTAGCAAGGCGAATGACGAGAATTTCTGCGGCGAAAATAATCTGCATCCATAACAAGCTGATAAGAAGTCAATCTCCACATAACGCGACTCATTTCAGAGGCCAACTTTTTCAGCTACCTTGTATCTTTCATTTCTTTGACTTTCTCTTTGGCGGATCGCTTACGGTTCTAGTTTTGTTTTCGAACGTCGCCTTCTTCACAAACGTTTCAATTCGCTCGCAAAAAGTGTTTCTGCTCTGCAATTCAAAGACAAATCATGTTTTCTCTGCATAATAGCCCTCAATCGCAGCGAAATTGCAAATTAGTTTTGTCATAATAACTGAACGATTATTCCTGATCCAACGACGATCGAACGTGGCCGTGACAAACTAACTTGAAATGAACACGACTATTGTCATGGATACGTTTGATTGACGTCCACCAAAACTTAGTTTTTGAAATCGTAAAAAATCGTTGAAGGGCGCGTGTGACTGATAACCGCTGTAATAAAATAATTGCTGAAGTACTGTAGTTGAATTTATGCCATAAAGCTGCCAAAGCATATCAAAGTGTTAAAGGGCTCCATGTTAGAGTGTAATGCACCAGGCTCCTTATAGTCACAAGTACTGTAGACTTCTCAATATAGCAACGCGCACAGATGACGTCACGAAAATTTACCCCCTGGTGTGACTCAGACAAACAAACCATTCCATGGGCTACTTCTTTGAGAGCGACGTATGGAACAACAGCGCTCGTGAACTCTTCAGCGCGATACTCTGCGATTAATTTCACAATTCGATGACCTCTCTAGCTCAAAATGTTGGAGAAAACCCAAGACATGTACCGTGGAATTATAAAAATACGGAGCTTGAAGGAGGGCGGCAAAATATGATGGGCTTCTCATGTATAAAGGCTGTTTACGAACACACTCCTTACCTTCATGGCAGAGAAAAATATTACTATTGTGCCCAACATTCAGGTGTGTCACCCACAAGAAAGTCGGCAAGCCAGCTAGAGAAATATGTGATACAGAAATAACCGTAGATCCGATCGGATTCGTTGCATTGCCGTGATGAAACTGGCCCACTCCATCTTCGCAAATAAAAAAACAGTTTTAGCCCGGGCTATTTAGTACACGTATCATGCCAAACATAGCTATGATGTCTGCTCACGGTCACAGATTTGTTTATGTGGTTGGATAAATGGCTCTATTAAAATCATGGCCCTCCAAATTGCCACACAGTACACCAAATTCTGCTCTACATTTGGAATTGTCTCAGAGATAATAATTATGTACATGTCCTCCGGTTCTGTCGTATTTGTTTGAGCGGACGGCTCGGGTGGTTGAGTTTGGGAATTTCTGGCAATAAGTCAACAGATAAGTCTTCTCTTCAATACCAGGAGAAACAACAGATCAGTTTTTTTGTAATACGTTTCACTGTGAAGTATTTTCATGTTGATCGGCTATTCGCAACCGCCGCGCCAAAACTTCTCGACTTCTGATTCCTGCAGGTTTTGGCATCTCGTCTGCCTGTCACTGCGGCTTTGTAAGACCCTCGTTCAATTTGTGACATTTATCCTCTTTTCTGGACATCTGGGAATCTATTTTACATTACCCATAGCAGTAGGCTCGATTACCAGCCACTGTTCGGAAAAGGAGCCCGCGCTCCTCCCCCGAACTCACGGCTGGACTCGTGGACTTGGCATTGTTAATCTCGACCAATAAAAAATCTTCCTGCCTGAATCGAGCAGGCTGCATAAATTATCTTTCTCGCAGTAGCAAAGAAGTTGCGCGATATGAAGAGCGATCATGTTAGTGGGACACCTAACCAAATACCTCCAACTGAAATAATGCCTGATCTAAACCATAGCGGCACAAAATAGTCAAAAGACTTTATGCGTGAGAATCTATATTTGAATCCTGTAGTGCGAGAATGTCAGATAACAAACAAAGCCAACAAAGAGAGGGATAACGCAAATATCGATCTCAAGAAAAAAAATACTCACGCAAACGAATTGATGTGTACTGTAGTCTTCTTGAAGGAAGCGACATCAGTCTCTGGCGAAGCCAGGCATTAATTTTTTAATGACGGATCTAAAGCAACTGAACCGAGCAAAGCAAAAAACATGGTGTCGACATGATGCTCACCAACATATGTGTGACCTTTGACATGTCATTTGCCAAACCACAGTCAAACAGCTCTGCTCTACTTTTTTTGAAAAACGTCTTCTTCCGTAATAACAGTGTGAAACAAAATAGGTTGGAAAGCCAAAATTAAAAGAAGAGGTGGCGAAAACGGCACGGGTACAAATGTTACGTGCTGTAGGCGTCATGTGGAACCGTCAATGACTGTCATCAGATGACATTTCTGGCCGCCAGAAAAGGCGCAAGAATTTTAATTAGGAATTTACGTCACAGACAAGGTTTGCCGCTCACGCGTCCAGCCGTCTCTTCTCGGGGAGGGTAGACCAGACAAGAGAGA
>JAHPZR010006436.1:15000-33051 GCA_019787425.1 Platygyra sinensis
GTAAATTTCCTGTAAATTTATTTTACAAAACCCCAACATGTAAATTGAAATTTACAAATAATGTAAATCAAGATTTACATACTGTAAATTAAAATTGACATGTCCATGGAAATTTTCAACTCTTCCAGTGGAATTTGATAACTTTTGATTAAACTTTTTTCAGAGTCCGATGTAACAGAAGAGGAAAGACTCGGAGGAAGACGTCGCAGGAACTCGGACTCTTTTCTTTGTTTCAAGCCCAAATGAGGATGACATGACCTTGATGAAACTGAAACACACGGAGAACAAATGGAATTTGGAAAGGCAAAGAAGGCAGTTACTAGAAGAGGAAGTCGAAAACCTAAGAACAGAGGAGATTGTACAGAGGAGATTGTTTTGGCAAGAGGAAGAGAGTGGTAAGTGTAAGATTTATATATTGTATTTCTATATACATGTCAGTCTGTTTCTGGAGTCTACATAGCCAGAAACACCTGTGGCAGCGCGGTTATATATGTTTGTTATTGTGACATGATGGAAGGTACAGATATGTCCAGGATTGAACGCTAATGAGATTCAAATTCCTAATGATAAGGAACACAAACCAAGTGTCCTCATTGGTAA
Source organism: Platygyra sinensis (assembly GCA_019787425.1). Classification (NCBI taxonomy): domain Eukaryota; kingdom Metazoa; phylum Cnidaria; class Anthozoa; order Scleractinia; family Merulinidae; genus Platygyra; species Platygyra sinensis. The sequence goes on from JAHPZR010006436.1 coordinate 15,601, forward strand.
AAAGTCAAAAAACCGTACAAAATTCTATCAAATATGAAGTAGTATAAAAATGTCAAATGACCCTGCAAAATACGAAGTACCAATTAAGCAATACTCGCGTTCAATCCTGGACATAAGTGGGAAGGTAATAAATCCCAGGATAAATCGTCCAAGATTTAACACTAAAGAGATTCAAATTCCTTATGATAAGCATCACAAAGTGTTCTCATTGGTAAAATAAAGTCGCCAAAACACACACAAGTCTGTCAAATATGAAGTAATTTGAAAATGTCAAATAACCCTGCCAAATATGAAGTACTAATTAAACAATACTTGCATTCAATCGTATAAATAAGTGTCCCACTCCATCACAATTCAAAAAGAAAAAATCTAGTTTGCCTATGACATACAAAATGAGAATTCGTTTTTTTGCGGTGACCGTATCAAGAATGTGGTAGTCAAGAGTTTCCTACCGTTATTTTATTTGTTTGTCATTAATTGCCAAGGTAAAGTATAAAATTGCTCTACAATGGTCGCATCTACTTTCCGGCTACAGGGGGGCTCCCATATAAAAAGCAGGGACGGGGCGGGGGGGGGGGGGGGCAGGCGAAAAAAACATAATGCGTTATTTTTTAGCGCTCTCTCCTCTGGCGCGCGACTCCCGCTTCGCGCTCGCCTCGCTTCTACCTCTGTTCGCCTAAAAACGTAAAAAAATACGCCTTTTCTGCACGCTAGAGTATTCAACAAATAAATATGACAGGGAGTGTTTTGCATAAGAATTGGTACTTCTCGGGCGTGAAAAAATTTTCAAGCTACGTCTGCAAAACAGGACCTTGGTTTTTCAAAATTTCCAATGAGCACCCCCATTCTTTCTATTTGGGAGTTCCACCCCTCCCCCCTCCCTCCCTCTCCGGGTTCATGTCTTTATTCGGTTGTCTTTGCTACACGCTCTTCCGACGGCTACAGTCCTGTTGTGACATTGTTCCTTCCCAAATTGGCGCAAACAATCGATGTACACGGACACGTAATTGACCACTCCCCATTGAGGCTTTTCAGGACCAATGTAAACAAATAATGATAAATAAAAGGCGAAGAAGGCAGTTACTAGAAGAGGAAATCGATAAACTAAGAAGGGAGAGTGCAGTGGCAGGATATGTATAGAGGAGATTGTTTTGGCAAGAGGAAGAGAGTATTTCAGCTTATTTTTTATATTTATTTCAAGACAGCTTTTTTCTGTGCTTTGAGAATTACACATTTTTAGGTTATTGGAGGGGGTAGGCTCAAGTAGTTTAAGGCCTGGGTCAAAGGCTTTCACCGGTAAAAATAATTTAGTAGTTATATTTTTGAAAGTATAAATGGCAATGAAACCAGATTTACCACACAGTTCGGTTTTAATGTCCTGAACATTTTTAAGTAGAATTGGTACTTCTGACAGGTCACGTGACATGTCACGTGACGTTTAGCGGAAAATAGCCTTTATTTGAGGAATTGGTGGCAGATTTTAGTAATATCATCCCGCAAAAACGCGTTTTAGACACAAATCAATCATTTTCATCCTATCACGTTTGGAATGACCGTCCCTCTTTTCTCAGAAAAATTTTAAAGGGTGAAAGGTCGTCTTTTTCGACAAAATTTGACCTTTGATCATCTATATCTTCTAAAAACGAAATCAAGGAAGATCATTCCAAACGTAGCAAGGTAGATAATTTCAATTTGCTTCGAAAATGCTTATTTATTAATCAACAGACCGAAAATTCACCACCAATTCGCCGATTTACCAAAATTTAACAAAACGGTCACGTGACAGGCCACGTGGTCAAGATAATACGTTAAGGCAAGGCGGGTCGCCAAGTTTTCATCATCAGGGAAAAGTTCAGCTTGGTAAAACAAATGTAACAAGAGATATAGCTGTCCAACCATATTTCTACTTTACATTCCTGACCCAGGCCTTAAACTGCTTGAGGGGGTCATGGACTGAGATGCCTGTTTTCTGGATGGACACGCCCATTACGGTTATGCCTCTGGTAAAGAAAATTTATTAACATTAGCGAGTGTTAATTTAGCGAGTGTTAGCTTCTCTGTATTCCTCTCCATATACATCGAGAGGAATACAGAGAAGCTAACACTCGCTAGAATCGCTCTGAAACGCCTCTAAACGCCATCAAAACGTATGTTATAAATACAACAAGAAAAGGTAAATCGATTTTATTATTTTCCCCCCTTATTTTGAACTATTCTGTACGATCGCCATATTTCCATACAAACTCTTATAATAACGCTGTTACGCAATGTCATGACGGTTCCCAAAGGAGCTTTGGTTACCTGTGGTTTTTCACCGTTCGGACACCCAACCCTAGTCATCCGAGTTGAGTGATCTTCATTCGTTGTTATGCAATATGAGCCAGTCGAGTGACTTGACGTGTTGTTCCAGAAAATTTCCATAAGCCCCCGTGGAAGGTCTATTGTTCCCCGGAAATTCCAGTTTGGCCACATACCTCCCTTTCGTGCAAAGGAAAAGGTTATGAATATAGCAATTTCCCGGAACTGCAAGTCTGTGTACACTATGGTTGGCTAAAAACGAGGTCGAAAATTTGCATGTGCGCATATTCTGTCCAAAAAATCACTTATTAGCCAATGAAATAAAGGATATGTCTCTGGGATTTTGCCTTGATAGTTTTTTTGCCGTCTTGCGTGTACTTTCGAGGAATCTTGCGATTCCGTTTGGCCATCCAACGCAAGTCTCTACTCAAGCCCAACTTGCGGCTACTTGCGACTGGAGAGTCCGTTTTAACCAGGGCTTTAGATGTGACATTTTCCTTTGACTTATGCAATAGACTACAAGTTACTACGGTTAATAAGCTGATAAACCACGCGGGATGTTGGTAGAACACGAGAAGAATTCGTAAATCACGAGCTGCAAGTGGCGAGTGATTTACGAATTCTTTGAGTGTTCGTTCAAGTTGCAAGTGGTTTATCAGCCTGTAAACCATAGAAACTTGTGGTCTATTGCTATTATATAATAATTAAGAAGACGCGCGATTTTTCCATGAGTTTACTGGCGCAATAAACCATAGCTGATTGACCAATCAGAGCGCGCACATTGATTTGGTTATTATATAAACTAAAAATAAACTTGTAACTTTAGCATGGTGTTGCTAATTGGTGGCACCATAACATAAATAACAAAAAATAATAAAATATAAAAATATACTCTTAGATGTATGTGAATTAAGAACAAAATACATGACGTATACTTTAACAGTAGAAATATTAAGTCTTATAATCCATCAAATCTTTTCGCTCGCGCGCGATTGGTCTAAACACGTCACGTGACCGAATATCCCCCAGCTAAAACTGGGGGATATCCGAGAATCTACCCCCAACTTTCAAAACTACGCGCGTTGCGTAAAAGATTTGAAGGATAATAAACACGATAGTCTCCATTTGGGGCGAAAATATGCTCGGATATTTGTCTTTGGACATTATCTGTTCCTCGAAGCTCACAGTTTTCCTCGAGCTACGCTCTCGGAAAACTGTTCGCTTCTCGGAACAGATAATGTCCGCGGACAAATATCCTAGCATATTTTCGCGCCAAATGGAGACTATTGTTTATATATACACATGTACAATGTTAAAATTACTGGATTATTGTTTAAGGTGTAATGGTTAATTGATTCTTATGAATGATGGGTAAAATCTTTTTTCGCTGTTCGAATTGGGAAGACTGAGAAAAATAATTTGCGAAAAGAATGGAGAAAAAAGCTTTTTTTTACTTTTTACGATAAAGAGAAAAACTATAATTGAATCTCATTAAACCTCTTACAGCGCGTTGGCACCTCTAATTAAAATTCATCGCCAGTTCTCACATGTAATGCGAATTGCTTGTGATATTTTATTTTGCGCACGCTAACTGCTCTCGATCTGGTTGTTTCATCGCAAATTAGCTTTCGTTCTTGTCAAATTTTCTTTATGTCAGGACGAAAACCCGCAAGAAAACTTCTTGCCCATTTTCGTGTCTGAAGCCGAAGAGGTGAAAATTCTGGTGGAACCAGCAGGTTCAGCGTCGAACAAGATCTTTGGCTCCTGATCTGAGCGACCGTGGGTCGCATTGTTTTTAACTAAGAAGAATGGTTGAAAGAACTCGAGGACACTATAGTCCCGCCAATGAAGCTAAAGGTCAAAATACAACAAGTGCTAGTCGCACCAAATTGCTGGAGAACGGACAGCGATTCCGAAACTTCCACAGCGAGAGAGTCAAGCGCAGATGTAGATGTAGACGATAGCTGACGATGTAAGCTGATGTAGACGTCGAGATTTCCTCTTTTTGGCTTCACGAGGCATGGTTTCCAAAAATGTCTGGAGAACGAAGAAGTCTAAACTCGAACAACATAATACCAATGCCGCTGACGAAATCTTCTTAGTCAAAGAAGTAATCAAGTAGTAAAAGTAGTAACAGTAAAGTAGTTTTTCACTTAGGAAGCGGTAGAGCACTCAAGAACGGTGGGGAAAAACACTCGACTGCGTCTCGTGTTTTCCCCTTCACTTCTTTCGTGCTCTACTGCTTCCTGCGTGCTTTACAACAGAACAGAGCACAGTTGAGGCTTCTTTATTTGTTAAATAACTATAAATATAATAATTCAGAGATATACCTCGAAGAGTCATGAGAGAGCGCGCTGTTAGGGAAAAAATTCGAGCTGTAAACAAGAATAAAAGGGTCGAAAGTCTGCATATTAATGCAAAATGCCTGAAAATGTTTCTCAAACTTCAGTCAAAATGAAATCGGGAAAATGTGTCGAAGAGAGTAGTTATATATTAACGTTTATGAATACAAACAGGGGAACCAAATAGATCGGTGACAAGAATAAGATCTATTTCTAATAAAGCCCGGCCCTCATTTAATTAGTCCTTAGACAAAAAGGGAGAAATATTTTAGTGTTGGTTGCCACATATGCCATGCACGAGTAATTCAGTAAAAAATTATTGGATTTAAGTTTCGCGTGATAGTGGATTTCCTACCTCCCTCTGTCTCGGTTCCAAAAACTAACAACAACAAAAACTAACTAATTCCGAAAACTTATTCTCGCTATCAGGTGAAAACCAATTCATCATGAGCTAACAAATGTTAATCTATGGTAAAAACAGTATTCCGTTTTAAAAGAAATAATGGATTTTTTGTTTTATTAGATCACCCATTTCAGCGTCGCTTTGCAGATCTTGATGAATATGTCATCCGTAAACTGGATAAAAGCCTTCAGGGGGACAGTGTCGCTGCGAGCCATATTTATGGATCATTTGGTATCACAGACTCTCGCACTCCGGCGGAAATTTTCCAATTATTCCCTAACACCCCTGTGAAGTTATTTAAAGATGTTCTTGAGGCTTTACAGCTGTATGACCTGGTAGAATTGCTGGAGGAACGGCAACCTGGCCAATCGCTACGACCCACTCTTCCTTTACAAGAGATAGAGAAACTGGGGCAACCTACTGATCCTCGTCCCACAACTTATCATAGTAATGTTGCTGTTCTGATTATTACTGTTGAAAAGAATCGTGATACAGAAGGGATTGAAAGGTTTTTTAAAGGTCTCAGCTCAAAGAGCGATGTGACTGTACTTGAATGGAAAAAGTTGTCGTACTACGAGTTTGAATTGCCATCTCAAGAAGCGGCACAAAATAGAATATGGATTCCACCGAAGGAGGCGCAGAAGGAAAGGAAGATCAATGAGAAAGCTGTGTTAGCGGTCATAGAGAGATGGATACACAACCAAGGTTGGTGACAATGAAAACATAAAAATTCTACACTTTATATGACTGTGAACCTGACCTTGCCTCTAACGCAGTTTTGATATATTTGTCTAACATCAGTATAGTTACTGAATTTCCATATCTTATATTCCAAGATAAAACTGATAAATAGTTCTGTGTGCAAGGGTAGATGAAGTAGAGGTGCAGAGTGGTTACCGTCGTTAAATACAATTGTTTAGCGAGACCTCAGTGGTTATATAAATTCGTGAGGCGTTGGAGAGGAAGTGAGCGAGAGTAGCAAAGTCTCTGATTGGAATGGATTATTATTCTTGGGGGTGGGGGGGGGGGGGAGTGAAATGAAAAGCAGATGTCCTAGATGGATGAAGACAGAAACCACCATAACAATGTTCATCTTTCGATTAACGTTCCAAGTTTGGAACTAGCCGTGCGTGCTCCTTAATACAATATTGTACTGTCACGTTGTTACGTGTATTAGCAGCGTGGTTTCCTTTAAAGTTGTTCAGAAGAAAGCTTTGGAATATAGAGGGATTGGTCCGAATGTTGTGGCGGAAACTGATATTTTAATGTCAGTTAAAACATATCCAGTTAGAGTTGGTTGAGCGAGCATAAAATTATGGCCACTGAAGTCTTATTTTTCCCCAGCTGCAGATCGGTAAATAAATAAAAGATCCTATATTCCTTGTACTACTTGTACTCCTGGCTCGACGGAAAAGTGTTTTGTGCCAGGTACGGACAGAGATACCACTTACTAACTGAGTTAGAGATCCATCAGTACCGTTTAAAGTTAGAGACTAAGGATTTTCCCTTTCGATTTTTAAAAGACCCTTACGCGAAGCGTGAAGCGCGCGGGCCATTACTCGAAGAGGAAAACGAAGATTAATAATGGTAATAGGACTTAGTGGAGTCCAGTTCGGTCTGTATTCATACGAGTGATTAACGAAATCCGATTTGTTAATCACGAGTACGATTACAGACTGAATTGGACGACAAGGTGTCCTGTTACCAGTTAATCGTAACACTTACAATTTCCCACAAGAGTAAAAGTTTCATTCGAAGAAGAGCTTTTAACAATCATTTTCAAATATCATAATTAAAAAAAGCGCGAATGGACCGAGACGAAGTCGAGGTCTATAAACTCACAAAAAAAAAGAATGAGGCCAATATCCAGCCATCTTGACCGAAAAAACTTGATCAATAAAGGATTTATTATTTGGCTTTCGGAGAAATTTTTCTCGTGGGACACGGCGGGTAAACCCGAGGGGGCAAGATAGCTTCATCTTGCCTGCTCGGGTAGCCAATCACAGCGCACGATTTGGTTCATCTTTCGGCCGCTCACGCAGCTAGCCATATATGTAAAGTAGCTTATGCACCAATCACATTTGAGGAAATTGTAATCGTTATGATAAGATCTGGAATTTACCTGCAATACGGACCGAGAAGACAAGGTCAGAAAAATATTTGTCACATCCCTACTACATCTGACGGGGTCGGGAAACCATTTTTAAATACTAAAATATTGAAGCATTTTGTGTAGGCTCGATTACCAGCCGCTGTTCGGGAAAGGAGCCGGCGCTCCTTCCTCGAGGGTAGACCGAACACGGAAGAGCGGCGGAAATCGAGCCTACGTTCTGTGTGACTTAAATTAAAGTTCGGCCCACAAAATGTACATTTGTAACAATCATTTACCCTCTCTCTTCAGATACCGACCTAGCGTAATCAATTAGGAGACAAATTATTATACCATGAAATGCCGTTTTAATACATGTTAATTTCCCCGTGGTTACGGAAGCATGTAGCAAGCGCATATAGGCAATTTTCCTACAATGGCGCCGCTTATCACCCGTTTTCTTTACAGTTAGGGAACAACAACAACATTTATTTAGACCAAAAGAAATACAGATAAAAGTAAGTACAGTTAGCGCAACGGTACGTTTGTAACGGTATTTTGGGTAAGACAGCTAACGTTTGTTATTTTGTTCCATATTTCTGCAGGAAACTTTTCTATGTTTGCTGTGCTTGGAACCTTAAGGATGTATAAGCCTGCCCCATTTGAAAGAGAGTGCTCTGAGATTATCGAAAAGGTTATACTTGAGCTGATGACCAGAATTCCAAACAAAATTAAATTTTTTATGCTGAAGCTGGGGATCCCAATCATGCTCCCAGAGTTTTCAGAGTGCCTCAGTTTCTTTGATCTTAATGGCGTATTCCTGCAAGACCCTGAAAGGCTGATGCTGAATATTCTTAACAAGCGCTGGCAGACGCTGGACATGATATCAATGACAGAAGAGTTAAACAGGTCTGCGTACAAACTGGCCACCTGGGAAAGAGTGTCAATAACAGACAGATTGTCGTCTCGTCCAAGATTTAAAAAAGAGGAGGATCTGACTGACTGTGCGTAAGTTCATTGTCAAGATAGTTCTATATCTCGCGCAGCTCAAAGATATTACTCGCAGAAATTTCCTGGTTGTCGAAAGAAAAAAACAATAAGGATCGAAATAAACTAACAGGGATAGTTCAGCTTGTAGAAGCCTGAAAACAATTGCAAGATAAATAGGGTAAGCCTCGAAAAGCATGATACAATCATGCACAGTAAAAGGTGTGGGTAGTTACCATTCTTCACTCGTCCGTCTGCTGACCGACAGACACCGTGTCGGTTTGTATATGTAATCGCATGGGGCCGAGGGCAATTAAGGATTAATTTCACGAGTATTTTCAAAGTTTTCACAAAATTGCCCGAGTCGCGAAGCGACGAGGGCAATTTGGAAAACTTTGAAAATACAAGTGAAATTAATCCTTAATTGCCCGAGAGCACTTGCGATTACTTGTTTATCACATAAAGGGCAAAATTTTGTACAAAGGACAACTTTCAAGGTCTTGCCGTCGCGTAAACAGGTTTGCCGGTTGTCATTATTTAACAGGCTAGCAGTAGCATGGGGAAAGCCTACTATAATTGTAAGAAAAACACAGCAAGTTCAATTCACTCAAAGCAATTTCTTTACAAACAAAACTTTAAGCAATCTAACTTCTATTCACCTGTTTTGCGACGCTTGCAACGGCGGGAAACTACTTGATCGATCGATGAATGAAGTAAACAAGTGTCCAAACAAGCTCTAATAACTTCTTGAATCCAAAACTGTCCTTTCCACTGTGAAAACTTTTCGTGCCAACACAATTTACGCTGTTTTTACGCCGATAAGGTGAGCTGTAATACTAATAAGGCGACCCGAAGTAAAACGAAGAAATTAACTTTCAGTTTGGCGGCCATGAAGTTCTGCAATTCTATGCTCCGTGCAACACCAGCCGTCCCCACTCAAACTTTTTTCAGGCTGCGAATCAATGGATTTTTAGTCGGAAAAATCCTTTTGCTTTTCCACCAAAAGACTGCGCTTTGTTGCATGTTGATTCTCTTTCACGTTGAGATGAAATAACCGTGTTTAGATCAAACTCAGAAGCGATGCGTTTCTGAAATTCCTTTTGAAAATCCGTTTGGAGCGGGAAACCAACTTAATGCAGGGGTGCTCAGCCAATCAGCATCAAGTAATCATGCCCTCTTGATTACCAAAAGTGCCCTCGTGATTAAGAAAAAATGCCCTCTGTCTCAGCCAATCAGCATTCAGTAATTTTGCCCCGTATGTGATAAAACTTGTAATCATCAGGACTCGATGACAATCATTTTCAGGTATAGATGTTGAAAAGTTTTTATTGCCCCCGCAGGGTTTTGGCCCAGACCCGAGGAGGCATTATAGTCTCCCCCGCGTATAGGTATAAAGAATGTGTGAAATATTAATGTAGTATGCGAATCAATCCCGATTTGAAGGAACTAGGCGCGCACGGTGGTCCCGGTTAATTTTTCAGTCGGCTCGCAAGGCAATGCTACATGGGTAATTCTTGCAACCACGAACACGAAGAGGAGATCGAGGAAGATACTATTTGCTGCACGAGGAGAGAGGAAGATATTTTTCAAAATGTATTTTAGGGCGGGTATCTGTCATCACATTGATTTTTCATATCTTGAATTCAAAGGTTATTCAGCAATACCAGATTGAACTGTTTGGTACAGAAGTTGATTTGTCGGACACACAATCAGCAACGGGGTCGACTGACTCGACCCAAACACCACACGTATAAAGATCACGTTTATTTGGATCGCTTATTTTTACTGAGTAATCTTACGTGGCGTAGAGCCTATGTGGCGGCTGGGTTGACTGGCAGGGATCCAAATGTAAATGTTTTGCGGCAGTTTCGTTGATGAGAAAAAGCATGACTCTAATTTGTATATATGGCGACAGTAACGCAATACTTCTGTTTACACCTCGGAAAAAATCTCGGCTTCTGCTCTGCTTTCGAGATACGTTTCAACTGACGTTAGCCTGCGTAGCTCGGCGGTTTAAGCAATTTGAACGCGGACACACAAAGCGGCGAAGCCGTGAGTAACTCAGTTGCCTCTCTCCCAGGCTCCTCACGGCTTTGGCGCTCCTTATCGCGGCTTTCCCACTTCCCTAGCGTCCTCAAATTGCTTAAAAACCGCCAAGCTACTGCTCTTAGAGAATGTGTCGGTCTAGTTAACTTAGTTGTTTCTTTGGATCACCTTATGATAAGATGCCCAAGTTACTTGAACAGTATAAGTGATATAGTTTACAAAAACATATAAAATTTCAGTTCGTACAGTAAATAATAGTTTCCTTATACTCAGTGGAATTTTTATAAGAATTTTTTACCGTTGACGGATAAAATAGAAGCGGGGGCAGATTTAGTGAGAACTATTACTAGTTGCAAGTAAATGATAGAGTGATTTACTAATTCTTAGTGTATCTGTTGGTGCAAAGTCTGTAGACGTGGCCCATGATACCTTTGGGGTGCAGGAGGGTATGAATGGAGTCACGGTTTAACTGATATCTGAGAAATGTCACTTCTTAAAGCTACGTCCATACTAATTCGGAGAAATTTGAAAACGATGTTTTCACTCTGAAAACGCATCAAATGTTTCCCGTCCACTCACACTACCCCAGAGTAACTTAAAATCACCGGTCGTTTTGAGGAAAACTCGGTTAAAGGAATCATCTCATTGTGTTCTGATGTTCTGAATGCTCTGTTTACAAAATGTTTTACTTCCACACTAAAACGCAAACCTTTGTTTTCAAACTCCTCCGGTTTGAAGAACGTTTTGAAATGCTCCGGCGTTTTCGTGACAGATTAGTGTGGACTGTTGACCTTATCGTAGAAGTAAGGCTGCGTTTTCAAATTTCTCCTGCCTACATTGTCTGTTTTCTTGTGCGGCAACAGACCAGTGATGTGTTTGATATGACTCAGGGCACGCTTTTGAAGGGACGGTATGCCGGATGATAGTATGTTAATATCTATGGCTGAGAATTTGCTAACACTATCATGCAAAATAAAGCAGAAAGCCTCAAAGATGATGAAAGGAAAGCAAACAAACACAAAAGACAAAAGATCAAGCCAACCAAAACAAAATTTTTCACCAGCTTGTCAATTTTGTTCCCTTGCCATCCTGTCACAAAATACTGAAAAAATGATTAACTGTTATCCACTCCCTAACTTGTAATGCTGCACTTTTCCCAAAAAAATTCTTGTTCTTTTCAATCTTACCCTGTAGGAACTTTTTATCAAATTTATTTGTATCACTGGTAGTGTTTGGAAATATGATATCGATATTAAAAAGCGAAATTTCGATAATCAGGAGGGACACTGTGCCTTTAATTGTCAATTTCAGGTCCAGTACTGCAAATTTTTTTTTTTTTAATCTATTTCGTTTAGTTAGTTATGTGCTTTCAGGCTCATTGAGTTGAGAAATGCGCCGTATAAAAATATAAATAATTTATTATTATTGCTATTCTGTTATTGGTAAAATAATACGTCGTTCACTCAAAGCTATTGACAAAACGTATGCTTCGTGTTTTAAAGTGTTATTTAATCATGTTTGGTAGAGAACTGAATACGCTTAGAAATGAAAGATAAGAAACGTTATAAAATTTCTCTTTGAGCAAAATCTCCGGTGTATCTCTTTATGCATTAATTGATAAAAGTGACCTGCCGGGGATAAACAAAACAAAACAGACAGAGAAACAAAGCACGGTTCATAAATTCAGATTATACTGCCCCCGCCGGACACCACTAACAAGAAATGAAACACTGCCATTTGCAGTGCTTAAGGATTTCTTGGCTCTCTCGTCTGGTTTACTTCTTTAGTAATCGCTGACGCATTTAGAACTAACTGGAGCGAGTATTATTTACAATCCAAACCAGTAACTTTGAATAGCTGTAGTGGTAACACGGCAAAAAAAAAATCAGTATTTAAAGTGGTAACATTTTTGTACCTTAAACCTCCTCAAACTACAAATTATCGAAAACTCTGTTGTTTTGTTTTGTTCTTTAAAACTGAATACACAGAAAAAGAATCGATCACACCTACGAAAGCTTCTCATGGCGTACTCTGAACAACGGTTGCAAATTCATTTCCTTTCTGTTTCTAAAGCTCAGTGAAAATGAACGCCTCTTGATATTTAAAACAACATCATTTACTAAGTATCGATCAAGATTTATCGCATCCATGTATTTATGTCGTTTTGAAGGCTTAAATTTTCCCAAAATACGCTAGAGCTAGGTATTCAGCGACAATACTGCGTTCAATTTCTTCACAAATAGCCATTCTTCGCTCGGGGTGATTGTGTCGATAGAAGAAAAAATGGTGGTCTAAAGCCTCATGAAAACGCCCCCGAACACGCACATCTGTCTCTTTCAGGACATGTAATTTTTCCGTGGAAGCGCATTGCACCATTTGCTTTCCTCTGAACTTCAAACGTGGCGATATAAGACGTTATGTCAGTGTTTCCAGTCTTTAGGGTCGATATTTTTCTCCAGTAAGATCTCTCAGTACCATCATTTTGTCTGTTTCCGTGAACGTCCGCAATTGGTCTTGGTTTTGTTCGAAGGAGGTCAAAGCAGCTCGTCGTAGGACATTTGACTATCGCTGTGTTGATGCGCATAACATGGTTTTAGACGTCTGCGGAGTAACTGCACAGGTCGTCAGAGCAGCTTTAGTAATCGCGCTCTTAGGCGAATCACCTTCGCGGCATATTGACGCAATTATGTGCACGCCAGAATGAACGTGCGCAGTTTCTTCAGAACGGTGAGTGTCCTCAAAACCCCTCCATCTTTCCAGAGAGCAAGCTCCTTGCTTTGCAGCGGCTTGTAATGGTGGAAAATCATTGTGGATTACCACATAAGATTTGCAGGACTCGTTTTTCTGTTCGTTCTCTTGAGGAGATGAAGGCGTTTTACTTTTGACAACCGGGCGCCTTTCAAGACGAGGAAGCTTTAAAAACATCAGCAGTGAATTGCCACCCTCACTTTTCGCTTCTTGAGAATTGTTGCATATTCTTCGAATCGGCGGTTATTTCATTTGGTTTGAAAGCTCCGCATTTGGCCTATTATTATGTGCCATTCCCTTTTGCGATGCCTTTCTCAAGGAGCCGTCCATACGTGCTGTTTTTTCATAACTTGAAGCGAACACTGTATAAAACATGTTAACAGCCTTTTTCGCTCGGAAAAAAAATGGAAATTACAGGCGATTCTGACAAAACCTTAAAAACACATGTTTTGTCCAAAACAAGGTGCGTCCGGACACATTCACTCTTGTCGTTAGCGGGCTGTTCACCTGCTATTCCGATTGTCTCACACTTCCTCCAACCTTGCCGGGGAAAACTTCATGATCATGAAATAACCGAAGTGTATGTAAGTTAACGGGTGGAGTTTATGCACAAAGTACATTTCACAGTCTTCAGTTCGCATCTAGGCGTCTTATTCTTAAAACAGGATAAAAATGTCACAACTTGGTGATGAAAGTGTAAAATCCTCTTTTGTTTAAGATGGATAGTGTATTTAATTAATCACCGTTGTTTCAATTTGAAGTTTTTAGTCAGTTGTTATTACGAAACTGCAGTTCAAATGTAAAAGTGCTGTACTCCCCCATTCGCGAAGTGAAGTAATTTTTCCTCCGTACTATTCATACGCAAAAATACTGCGGGTGATATTGGAAATACAAAAAGTTATGTGGTTATGGGGAAGGGTCTTTTTAAGTAAATGAGGAGCGATACTCTTGGGGGAAATTTTTCTCTTTCGCTCTCCGTTTATCGACTTCTAAGAAGACGAAACGGAAGCTATGAATGGCGAATGAATAATGGGAAAGAGCATCCTCGTATGAAAAGCAGACTGCAGACACATGAAGGGACACTACATTGCCTAAGTACAATAGTTGTTATTGCAGCTGACTTGAGTCTGTGGTAAAAATATACCCTTGTTTTCAAAGGCATGCTAACGAGGCTATAGGGTCAATACAAAGCAGAATGGATCTTTTCGCCGGCCTCGTCTGTATGCCAAACCACTACTGATAACAGCAATAACAGCTATTGTTTTGCCTTTAACCCTGTCAGTCAACATTTGACATGTCACTGTTGAGGTGCAAAGATCATGTGAGATAATACGAGCCATGTCATTGGCCACTCTGCGCCATTTCATAGGCCGTTCCGAAATTCAACAGGGAACTGGGGCGAGTTTCAAATTTTAACCAATCGATAAACTGACACCACCACATGAAAGATCATGTCGAGATTGATCATTTGACCAAGTATGATGCTTTTAGGGTGAACAGAGACCAAGTTATGGACCTTGAAATGTGGCTCAAAATCCATACAAACGTCTCTAATTTTGAGACAGCGTCCCCCAAAACCATATAAACTCTTAAAATTTTTCATCAGTTTTGTGAAAACTGTAAAATCCCGTCATGTACCTACTATTTGAAAGAAGCCGAAATAAAAATCACTATGTTTGCCCATTTTAAAGAGTATCACGGAAATCATGAAAGATTTTAAGAGTTTATATGGTTTTGGGGGACGCTGTCTCAAAATTAGAGACGTTTGTATGGATTTTGAGCCATATTTCAAGGTCCATAACTTGGTCTCTGTTCACCCTAAAAGCATCATACTTGGTCAAATTATCAATCTAGACATGATCTTTTATGTGGCGGTGTCAGTTTATCGATTGGTTAAAATTTGAAACTCGCCCCAGTCCCCGGTTGAATTTCGGAACGGCCTATTGTGACACGTTGATACACGGCTAGCGGAAGCAAGCTTCGTTTGTTTTTTTTTTTATCCTGTGAAGCACGAGCTTGGTTTCTCAGGCTGTGTGAGCCGTAAAGACAGCAATCACTAGAACTACAACTCTAATTTAACCGAGGAAGTTAAAAACATTTCAAGAAAATTACCTCTACTGACTTTGGTTGACTTCAGCTTTGAATCTGGCTCATCGCGTTAAGTTAGAACAAATTTTCTCGCATGCATTCGTGTACATCAATTTATGTACCTAGTTTATATTATTTCCTTTCTTATCTCCGTCAGAAAAACACTGTTTTGGCTTCTCTCACTTTTAATCGAACGTGCATCGTAAACTTGATTTGTAAACCTCATAAATGGGAGATAAAAAAAAAGCTAATCAAAAGTCAATTCTCAATCTTGCGCATGCGAACTGAAAGTACAAAATTTGCAAATCCCTTCTCATTCAAGAAAGTTTCTGAATTAATTTTACTATTCATTTTAGTAAACTCGGTCTCCCAAGGAACAAATAGAAACCTCTCCAAAAAAATCACGTGGTATTCTGTTGTTTCTGTTATGCCAATATTGTTACAATATATATAAGATAAAGCTGTTTTGTTTTTGAAGCGTTAGGAAATCTCAGTAGCACGTGTACATAACGCTGAGCATAAGAAAAACATGGACTTATACAGGAATTGGCCGGTTACTCCACTTTTTTTCGTTAATTTTGACGCTTTTTTTTTCAAAACAAAAGCATTTAAAAGAGTATGTCTGTTATTCATGTCGAGATAATCATTTGCTCAGAAACTAACAATAGGTGGCGAAATCACTTTTCAACAAGAAAACTTTGAAAACAAGCGGAAATGCAAAGCTGGAGTGAATAGTCTGCTAATGACACTGTGACTTGATACCGAAAGCGTTTGTTGTGGAGAAAACACGTTTTTCTGTAAGACTCGTGGTTAATTTCCATTTTTATTGCTTCGAGGCAAATGACAAAAATAGTGGCTCTGATACTTTTTTAACATTTGTTTATCCAGTGGGGCGCAGCAGTGCAGTATTAATGTCGTGTTACATCTTTTTTGAGTAACAGTTGATAGCACAGAGGGCAACATTATGGCGAATAGATATTTGACAAACGGAGCGCAGACGGGCCAAGCAAGATTGCCACCGATAAGAAGAAAGTACGGCGCCATTAACAATCCGATGTTTCAGGATTTTAGACATGATAGTGTGCCGTCAAGTCTTCCAAGACTCCCTCAAGTGGAGAACCGACGGTTTCTTGCAGCGAAGACGTCTTCGTTCCTCCCTCAAGAGCGAAAAAGCAGTTCTTTCCTCACAGATGACAAGAAGCTTCCTCCAATGAAACTCATCGCAAGGGAGCCCAGAAACGCGTTGAAAAGGTCGACTGAGTCAAGAGGGATGAATAGAGAGCAGAGAGCTCTCGCCGACTCTGGCTTACGTTCGGTTGATGATGTAAATCTCGATGACGACCAGGCTATGAACGGGACATTTAAAGAAGAAGCCTTTGCTGAGAACACCGGGCCATTTCGAAGGCACGCGCAGTTACTGCGAAGACGGCTAAGACCCAGCAGAGCTTATATGTGCCAACACAATGACGGCCAAATTTCACATGAAGAACTGCTTAGGCTCGATCAAAACATGGATCAAATGTGTGTTTTTACGGAAAGAGACAAAGTCATAGAAGTTAAAGATTTTAACGGGGAGAACATCGAGCCCGACAAAACTGGAAACTACGATTTGACATCTTACATGGGGATGTTTGCAGTTGAAAGCAAAGCAGATAGTAGCAGCAGCCACGACGGCAAGTGCAGTTCAAAGGTCAAAACAGATCATGACACTGGCCTGCCTCGAGTAAGTGAAGAAACAAAGAAGCGTGTGAGAGGTCGTTTTTATGAGGCGCTTGATCTACATTTTATCATAACTATCGTAACGCGCATTCCGAGCGTAGAATGGCTATTTGTGAAGAAATTGAGCGCACGATCGTTGTCGATAACATTGCGCTGTCGTGGTTCAGAGAAAATTTGCGACTTCAAGACGTTTTGAATATTTGGATGCTATAAAGTTTGTTTCCGCAAGGGGATTTCTTTCAGAACTAAGTGAAGCGGACTTATATGAGAAGATATCAGGTGTAGATTGATTTGTTTTCAGCCTGATATTCGCTTTGAGCTTTGAATAAAGCGCTATATAAATGCTATTACTCTAACGGATATCGTGACTTTGATTGCGTGATTTACGTCATCGTTACTTTCGATCAATACCTCTTTGTTTTCCTGTTGTATCCCTGCGAATTGCTAGTATAATCTTTCATTCGGTATACGACACGCGTGTTAGATACAAGGCAACTTTATAGAAAGATAGATTGAAGGATCGTTGCGATTAATAGACCTTTAAAGCGGGGAAAGATGTATGTTATCTTGTTTATTTTTCTATTTAGATCAATTTCCGCCTGTAGTGTATTTGTTACGCTTATGTTCGTTGTATTGTTAAACGTGCTGGAATGCGTCCCACACGTGTTTCAATTAAGATCGTTTCTTTTAGCTTAGATTTTGTAGTAATTTAGTTTTAATCGATCATTGTA
>JAHPZR010006437.1:0-25443 GCA_019787425.1 Platygyra sinensis
AATAGGAAACTTAAGCAAACCACGACGGCAACGGCAACGGGAACGTCACCAAACAAAAGATTTAATGAGCAGAACAATAGCTGTGCACGTACGTTATAAATCTTTGTACATTGTGTTACCGTTCTCTGCCAAACTACAACGTGAAATGACCAAGTTTTGCGTATTGTGGAGAACGTACGCCACGACGGCAAATATTTTGGATTTCCTTATGTAACTGATCGTTGGCTTTGCACATTTAGTTTGAGCAGGTGTTTAGACAGATTTGCGCTCTGAACGGGTTTAATTACTTACGAAATTCGAGAGTAAAATTTAAATTCACTTTTTACTAGGCGTCGTCCCTGGCGTCGCCGTCGTCGGTGCTTAAGTTCCCTAATATTACGAAGGGACAAAGAGAGCCCAAATTGGTAGAAACCGCCGAATTGAAACACAGGGAACATACATGTACAAGCTCAGAGTTAGTTGTATTATTCTTACGTGTAAAATGGTCATAATTGGGAACATTTTAAATAACCCTCTAAATCGATGATATTTCGTTCCCCGATTAGGGTCTGCCGGATTATGAGGGTGGTAAAGGGTATTTTCGTGACTCGTGATCGGCCCTTTTTTTCCCCGTGAAATGAGAAATGGCTATTTTTTTCCTCGTGAATCGTGATTCTCATAGTAGCCGTGAAGCGTGATTTTGCAACATTATTCTCCGTGAAACGAGAAATAAATGTTTAATTCGCCGTGAACTTTGATTTTCATTACGTCTTTGTTTTTCCTAAATTGTGAAAGGACCTTTTTATTTTCCGTGAAACGTGATCTAGACCTCCCTTTACCACCCTCGATTATGCCGAGATAATTTTGAGCATATTACTATATCTGGAGCATCAGGCATAATGCTGGCATAATACTAATATTTTTGGAGCATAATGCCTCTGTTTCTGAAAAGTGTGAGAGGTGTATGCAAATTTTGCCCGCAACTCGCTCTAGAAATATGTACAAAATTGATGAAAGTGGGAATATTTTTGGAACTTGATACCTTAGACTCGTACCCAGTGCATTTTTCCAGGCTTCCGAGCTTGTATATTGGCACTTGCTCATGAGATGTTTAACTCGATAATTATTGTCTAGCATTTCTTTCAAAATTGAAAGACTGGGAATATTTATTAATAGGTACGACCCTCTTGGGGGTGGGGTGGAAGTGTCATTTTAGTCCTGCATAATTTGAGCATAATACCTCCAGCCGAGCATAATTTTGAGCATAATACCCTGTTTTCATGAGTGACGCCCGAAAGAATAAAACTCTATTTTTTGAGCATATTCCGGCAGACCCTAGCCCCGATAATGACGGTATTTCGTATGTGTAAATCTGGACGCGCTATAACAGCCCAACTTGTAACTCTTACATAAATGCTCCAAAGATGTTTTTCCTTTCTCTATTTACTGTTCGTCCTTTATCATTCTATGTGCGCTTTATAGCGGCGTTACACTTAAACTTTACGCGCCTTCATAATACCGCTGAAAAGCTCTTTCTAGTTAGGTTGTCATTTCGTGCCGTGAAAGTCCCATTTTCTCCATAATTTGGTATTACATCGTTTGAACAGTTTACGTTGGTTAAACCGTTACATGCAGAAACCACCGCGGGGGAGGGGTTGGTAGAGCTATAGCCCTACCACTTTTATTGCTGGACTGGATTATTGTCTAGGGCTCCAGATGGTGCGCTTGCTGCAAATGTAAGATAAATGGCGAAACACTGACCTTAACGTTTGTTTGTATTGGCTAGACTTTTTTAGCTCCACCACTTTACCATTATATGATTTTTGTAGGGTTTAAACAGGCCCTCTGTGAAATTTAGATCTTTTCTTTCTCTAAGAGTATCCATTTTACATCTACATAGTTTTTAGAGTTTTCGAAAAACCCCATTATCTCATTTAAATTGTTTTCACAGCCTTTTCAAGGTCCCCTTTGTTGATTTATATCAGGTTTCACAGGTTACTTACAGCCACCACCTCCGCCCCCTCACCCGTAGCCCCTAGTTTTCTATTCAAAGATGTTTTACAGGCGGCTCTAGGTTTATTTACATGGTTTTTATATGTTACACACAGGCCCCTTTTTTCATTTAAATGGTTTTTACGTGTTTCTTTCAGGCCCCTTTCATTCATTTACATGGTTCTTATAGGGTTACAAACAGGCCCCCCTTTTCATTTACATGGTTTTTACATGTTTCCAAACAGGCCTCCTTTTTTCATTTACATGGTTTTTACATGTTTCCAAACAGGCCTCCTTTTTTCATTTACATGGTTTTTACATGTTTCATACAGGCCCCCTTTTTGCATTTCCATGGTATTTACAGGGTTACAAACATGACATTTCCAGAATTTTTATAGCATTCGGTTGAATTATTTACACATTTTTACACGGTTTAGTAGAGCAATTTACATTTTTTTTACAACAGAAGATACTGTAAAAGTGCTTAAAATATTTTACAGGTTTTTTACATGTTCTTCAAATAATCTTTGTCGAAACAGACAATGTAAATCGCCATTTACAGAACATTTACATGCTGTATTAAAAGCTGTAAATTTCCTGTAAATTTATTTTACAATACCCCAACATGTAAATTGAAATTTACAAACAATGTAAATCAAGATTTACATACTGTAAATTAAAATTGACATGTCCATGGAAATTTTCAACTTTTCCAGTGCATAAAAGCGTTTGTGAAACTTGACAGAAAGTTCTTACGCATTCATTTTAATACTCCTCGTCACTGTCCACTCCATCGTCATCATCGGCACTCTCGATCTCTTGAACAGAACCTTGGTTATCACACTCAGGTAGCCTGCACATATCAGTGCATCTTAGGCCATTTGTGACACAGACACATTTAGGGGCGGCACACTCTCTAGTGCAGTTGCACGCTAATAGCTCAAGTATGGCCTCTGGTGCTGCTTTTACGTCCATCCAGTCAACAACTAACTTGGTAACGCCATCTTCATGTTCAATCTTCCATCCGCGCCCAACAGGAGTCGGAACTTGTGGGTCGTTCTCTAAACACCGTTTCCATATGGCAACCTGATAATTTGCTCTCTTGGCATGCTTCACAAAACAATATCTGCAAGGAGGAAGCTGGTGGCTTTCTATCTCCCCTCTTCTTGAACAAAACAGTTGGTACCTCAGCTCATTGACTTTCGTGGTGACCGTGTTATTAGAGTAAAGAAGACATGTAAGTTCCTCTAATTTATCTGTCAATTCAGGAGTTAAGTCCCAATCTTTTCCCAGCTCAGTTAACGCTTCTCGGCCCCTTTTGTTCTTCTTTAATATCTTCAATGCTTGTGCCTTTCCCTTTCCTGCAAATGCGCTTACAGTATCGCACCCAGTGAATGCATGCATCCCGAGAACACCTTTACACACTTCTGGACCAAGTGAGGCAGCAACTTTTGCAATGTCGACAACCTTTGTTCGCATACGAGTTCCAGATTTCATAAACAGAGAAGCTCCTATCTCATTGCTAAATGCCAAGGACATGATAAATACATCAGTGTCCTCCGAACAGATAAGAACATAGTTGAAGCCCTCGTTAGCTGCATGGGAAGCGTGGAGCAGTAGGCGTCCATCTGCCTCTTCCTGTTGAGACTTCAGTGTTGGAACCTCTTCACTACCTTCCATGGTGATTCTGTAGCATGTATCACCAGCATTGGCATACAACAATTTCCCCTCCAACTTCTGTCTGCATGCTACCTTCCTCCACTCCTTGACGATGAAAGTGATAAGACTCGTCTTATTGCTCACTCTCGTCAGGAAATTCCTCCACTGCCTAACTATCTGTGTGCTAGTGATGTTAACAAGCTGGTGTCCTGACTCTTCACCTCGCAGTTGCCGCTCACTGTTCTTAATGGATAGTTCCTTGTAGGTGTCAAATACGACGTCTATTCTGTTACACGACAACCCTTCTTTCATTGCCATAGATAGGACAGTTATGGCGACATCTCCAAAGGTCAGTTGATCTCCCTTTAGCCTTTGCACCAGAGACATGCCATCAATAACTGCAGCAGAATTTACAGGGACTTCCTCAGAGACCTGTACATTTTTCTGTAACATTGATGCCAGGGAGGCCTTGTTGGTCTTTCTCAGAAGGCCATCTGGAGTTGACAAGGCCCAGGGAAGTGGTCCTAGCGGGTGTGAAAGGATGGCATCCATCTGCAAGCTTCGTTCCTGTGCAATAACTATGATTCTTCCAAACAAGGACCTGTCTGCTTTCAAAATAATCGATCGGTCGTTGATTGGCACCTGTTTCTTCTTATTCAAGTCGCTGAATGTTTTAAGTTTGTTGGTCTTCAGAGGGTCATGGAATTTCCTGATTTGAGGAGTCTTCTCCATCCTCTCTTCTTTAAAATTTGCGTAACATCTCTCACCGACCGCACGTGCTGTCTTCAGGTCTGTAACAATCTCTCTTGGGGCTTTCTTTGCAGTTAAAATACTAATCAGGTCTTGGCTCTCAGAAAATGGATTAACCCAGCCTTGGATGAGGTCAACTATGGCTGAAACTGCCTGCTCATCTTTCTTCATCCTTGATGATTGAAGCTCTGTATGCTGCCTTTTCGAGTTGGATGCTTGTACCATGTTTCTTAGCTGCCCAAGAAATGCACTTCGGTATTCTGCTGTGAGGTACTAGCGCTGAACAGTTGCAAGTTTTAAGCTGAAGCGTGTGGTTCCACCAGGATTCTGGGTATCTTTGTTCACTGTGACCTCAGTTGTCTGGTCAACTGGAATCCGCCCAAAGGGATTGCTACTGGCTAACTGAACGGAAAAACTGCCGTCCTTGAATGCCTTCTGCACTTCAGGATTTTTTGTCACCGAGATTTGTCATCTGAGCAAAGTAAGGAGTCAGGTATCGTGAATAGTTCACCTTGTCATAGGCAAAACACCAAGGGATCATCATGCGTATGGAATGGAGATGTAAATCCCAGTCACCTTCACGAGATGCCCGCAACAGGCCAAGAACTATTCCCTCTACCATATCCACATATGACATCCAGAATGCTGAAAGTTCACCGTTACTTTCACGAAGATGATTCAGGAACTCTCTCCACATAGTCATCACTTGAGGCAGGACTGGGCATTTAAGCAGCTGGCCAAAGCTCTCTCCCTTCAAATTATTAGCCAGTGTATCCACCTGTTCACGAAAAGACGCAACTGCGATGCGATGATTGGGATCGCTGCTCTCAAGCCTTCTCATGAACCCTGCCCATGCTAACCTCATCAGTGCTTCATACAGGTACTTGTGTGCCCGCACGCCACGGTTATAATGCTTTCCATCAATGACACCACTTATGGAGCCCTCAGCAACTATCTGTGATTCAATTAAGATGTCTTTCAAACCGTCATCTCCAAATCGTTTCCCCAGGATATCTAATGCAACGCAAATCGTGTGAAATGTTCCAATTCGCAAAACAATGTTCGAAAACTGGTCTTGCTTCCATGCAATTTCTGCCGCTTTTGCGTAAAGTGCTTGATCCATGACAACGACAATTGATGGTAGATCAAGTTTCTTCCTGATTTCCTCCGACTGGTTAAGGATCTCAAACACTGTTGTTAATTCTGTTGCTGGAGCATTTATTGTCGGGAGATACTCTACGACATCTGGTGGCACTTGAACTTGATCTCTTATTTGGATGTTAAATCCGGTCCAACTAGGCACCTTTTGATCATTTGAATTGACTTGCCTAGCAAGGATCCAGAGCATGTTTTTCTGCTCTGCATTCCTTGCAGCTTTGTTCGCTTCACCAGCATAGTCATCCTTGGTTTTGAGAGGATGTTGTCCCACACGAGGGCCAGCGACATATACGTCGAGTTGGGGTTGATGTTCTGTGCTCAAAGTCCTCTGTTTCCTTTTATCGATGCGTGGGTAGGTCTTTGGACGGTGGGTTAGGACCGAAGACTCTAGGCTGTACAACGATTCCGTTGACACGATGAGATGTTCCTTTCCCTGCCATGGTCTCTTCAATTCTGTCGATGTTGTCCCAGGCGAGTTTGTGAAGACGTGTGGCTTAATGGAAGTGGGAAGTGACACTTTTTCGTCCACACCTGTTGCCAACTTTTGTAGACACAAAGCGGTGTCGTTCTCCTCAAGCTGAGTATATGACATCCCATGGCCATACTTGTTAAGAACCCTGATTATCTCTGTGTTTCCAGTTAAAGTTTTGACAGCATAAGGAAGGAGCACATGCTTGGGAGGCTTATGCTGACCGCATGTGACAGCATATATTAGGTCTTGACCAAAAGACTGGATGAGATTTGACACTCTCTCTGATGGATTTTCATTTTGAGGATTTCCAGTTAGAAGTCCAACTAGAAAACGATGTAGCTGGGTAGGCATTTCCGCAGCATTTGACAGATCAGACGGGTGGCAAGGCCAGGCAGTAGGTCTCATATCTCTTCTTATGCCTTCCCGGATCTGTGATGAAGCTTGGTCTGTTATCCTGTTGGCATCAGTTAGCTTCCCCTTCCAGATTGCTAACTCTTTACGGAGATTATCATTATCAAGGACAACATCCTTAAACGATAAGCTATCAGGAACTAACAGCAACTTTCCGGAATCATGTAAGAAAATATGAATTGAACTGCCCAGTTCTGATTCAAGCTTTCTACGGATGTTCTTCTTTGAGGCAGTTTTGAGAGCCTCACCCTTGCTGGACATGAATGCTTCCAATTTCTCGGTAAGCTGGGCAACTAGTATGACCTTATTATGTGTGGAATTACTTTGTTTCTGATGTGATGAAAAAGTTGTACGTATGCTTCTACTTTAGCTACTTCGTATGATAACACATCAGTTACTTGTGACGAATTCACCACTTCGTTATCACCTACATGATCACGTTCTTTGGTTTTAATGTTGGTGTAACTTTTATAGCATGAAGCGTGGTAGTGGGCTTCTGCAGCCACTATGTCTCTGCTAGTTATAGCAAGAATTCTTGCATCATTGTTTAATATTACACAATGACGGAGTGTCGCATCTGCCCTCAGTTGTACAGCCTGGATGAGTTTCTCCCTTGACTTTGGACTTTTCATGAATTTAACCTTGCTACAAAAAATGCATGCAGGATCATATACTCTCCCTCCCGATGAAGGTCTCCTACACTGCCTTTTTGTGGGATTGGATTCTTCGTCAACTGACTCTTCTCTTTTTCGCTTAATAGATTCCAAGTCTCTTTTCATAGTAAAGAGGCTTCTACATTTTCGGTGGTATGCGATGCTTGGTATTTGATTTTGTTAACTGTTTTGGTGACATCCAAAACTGCCTGATGACTTCGAACTTTGGCTGCTTCCAGCAAAGCGAGCCAAGAGCTGATATCGTTTGGAGACAAAAGGTGTTCTTCCTCCTTATCACATACAGCATAGTGTATTATGCACTGGCGCTTGTTCTTTTCCATTCAATCTGAATGGCAAATGAAAGCTCAGTAAATGCAGAATTTAAATAAATCTATTATTTGCTCGGAAACAATAGCGTAAATGATATCAACGATTTCATATACGTTATAGATACACTAGTGACTTAACACTCAGTAATAGATTAAGTACTTTCAAACTTTAGATCGAACTGAAAGGCTGATTTCTGAAACAGCGTTAAAGGATTTGATGCGAGCTGATTTGTTTTCTTATAATAGAAAGTGCAATTAAGTTCTAAGTAGATAGAAGGTGAATTCAGTTATCAGAAAGAAAACCGAGAATTGGAGTTTTTGCTTAAATGAGAGCAAATTTTATAAAATACTAGAGATATTTACAGCTATTTACAGCTTTCTTTGTCTGTTTTTACTCTAGGTTATGTTTTGCTAAACATCTCGTGTTGTGCCTCAGCTCTGTATTTTTTTTTTTCATCCTACTTTGCAATCCAAACGAAGTTTGTAAAAGTATTTCATTTAAAATTAAGAGTACACACAACTAAAATGTTCTTAAATTCATATTTTGTACAGTAATTAAGTTACCGATAGATATCTAGTAGTTTAAACACTTACCTTAATGAAGTTGGCTTTTCAAAATGGCAGACACATCATGCAACAGAGTTCTCAGACATGGCATAAATTAACATACCGCTGACCAAAATTTGAGGGCTCACGAATAAACAAAATGTGTGCAAACACATAAGGTAGACTCCTAAAAGTATAATTATGTCTCCATACTTCTTTTTATTGCATTCTATAAGCATTTGTAGCTGTATATAATCAAGCATTAACTATAGACGTAACGTGTTATAGCTTGGGAGGGGGTGCAAATAAATGCATTCAGCACGGAGGAGCTACCATCGATCCAGTGCTATCATGGATTTTCTAAGTCTACAATAACAGGGCCTTTCAAAAAACACCATGAAACTTATTCACCCTGAATGATACCGACAGCCTAAGTTTCGCTGCCTGGCTCACGGACTATCTAACCCACGTTTAAACCACGAGTACCGATTATTTAAACGTTGATTTACATAACATTGTTTAGACAGTGTCGAATCACCGACTAAGGAACATAGTAAGTTACACCTATCGAAGGTAGGTTTAAACGCTGTTTTAACGATATTTTCATGGTCAGCCATTATGAAAAAGGGGGACCTCTGCTCTACAAACAGTTAAAAAATTATTTCAATCGATGTAATATACACGTTCGACAAATTTGGCACCATAGGGATAGATTAACCCATAAGAGCAATACGGCGACGAGGTCTTCGGTTGCGTTTTTGTCTGAGGCGGAAAAGACTTGGTGAGTGACCTCATAAAAATTTTGGATAGAGATCTTTAAAAGAGAATGCAAGAGAGTTACTGACGATTTATCTGGTGCATGCAAAGTTATTCACAAGGTTTCAACTGCCGATGGGAGACAAAAAGGAGAATTCCTGTCATTCCCAGAGAACCTGGCTGAAACCAAAGAAAGTTTTATGATGTTGCACACTTTTTTTCAATTTACATTTTGTGACTTTGTCCACTTTTCACGACTATGTAAGTCATGGTCCTTTTACTACTGGAGTTTCAGCCGCCTCCAGCTTCCTTGAAGCTGCCTGAGTTCACGCTTGATACTATTAGGTTTCCGGGAGTTAAATAAGTTAAATTTTTACTCATCCCTTTGCATTTTTTCCCAACGTTTTCCGTCATATGTTTGCCTTTGCTTTCCACTTCAAGAAAGTCTCTACCCAATTCGGCGAATAAAAGTTTTCCTTGTTCGCTGAAAGTTGTTTGACTTGTTTTAGAAGCATGTTGCAGAGAAATAACCATTATCTGTAAATTGGCATACAAAATAACTCCGCATACAATGCATTTCCTTGTGAGACATGGTTTAGCCATTGACTCGATGAAAACACGGCTCAGTCGAGTTTCAATAGTGAATTTTAAATATCATTTAGCCATTGTTTATCAAGACAACGTCTCCTAAACGGCAGCTGAGCCCTAAAATAACGGTTAACATAGACTCCGTTTAAATAATGTTAGAGTTATGGTGGTGCGTGTCACAAAGCTACAAACGTGTTTATTTAAAAATATATACTTCTCTTGTGAATTTTAGCCGAGACAAAAGTTAAAGTATTCGAAAATATACGTATGTAAATACTTGTTTTTTCAGTCAGATATTCAGCCCCCTAGATACCGCAAAGCAAATACCAAATGTTTATACTATTTCGACCCCCCATGTTTGTGTGCCACGGATGTACACCAACGTGGCGGCTCCACACTGGGCTCTTTGTGCAAATTATTTCAACGAATATCTTAAGTTTGCGAAAATAAAAAGACTTTAAACTTGGAGAGACGTCTTCTTTTATCAATGTCCTATAACATTTCAGTTTCTTGACTTTTATCCACCAAGTGATTTTATTATCATTATCAATTATCATTATCATCATCATCATCATTATCATTATCATTATCATTATCATTGTCATTGTCATTGTCATTGTCATTGTCATTGTCATTGCATTGTCATTGTCATTGTCATTGTCATTGTCATTGTCATTGTCATTGTCATTGTCATTGTCATTGTCATTGTCATTGTCATTGTCATTGTCATTGTCATCGTTGTTGTCATTGTCATTGTCATTGTTATTGTTATTGTTACTGTCATTGTTTGTTGTTCTTAAAACAACTAGTTCTTATTTTCAATCTCGGTAAATATTTCGCCACCATTCACCCGATTTCAAAGAATAAGTGTTAATTATATAAGTAAAAAAAGGGAAAAAAGGGCATTCATTTTATTAGATAAAGTGAGCTTTTGAACGAAAGTTTTTCTTATCTTCAGACGTGAAAATAACATGTTATCTTTAAGATAGCATCGTCCTTATGGCTGCATAATAAGTCGCGCCTTTGTTGTTTACAACCGCGACATTCTTGAGATCTAGAAATCTAAGGGCCATCATTTTAGCCTTTGTCAAGTTGTGATAAAAACAATTTTGTTTTTTGGCCCATGCTTTAAGGCGTGGTATACTTCTTCCATGTTTTAGTTATCTTCTCGTGTTCAACTCGTGGGATATCGAGTTGAACACTCGGAGATAAAAATTCATATTCACGCGCGGGCATGTAATATCGTCTATATCCTAGCGGCTACAGCTCTAAATAGGCCATATTCGTAAATGGCTGCCAATCTCGTGTTCAACTCGTGAGATATCGAGCCTTTGCCCACTTTTGCGAAGACCAAAAAAAAGCCATTTGACTTAATCTATTATCTATATCTATTATCTATACAAAATGACGCAATTTCGTTGGTTACTGTGCGTAGCAAAGAATTGTGATTGGTCTAGGAAAATCACGCCACTGTCAAACCTGACTCGAGCGTCGCTTCTCGTGGAATGAAAATTTACAGCGAAAGCAGAATTGAACTGCGAAATTTAAAAATCTTGAAGAAAATGCTGGATAAATCAAGTCGGTTTTTGTCATCAAAGCAGCCCTGCGAGCCGAGAAGCTTGGACGTTGCTTTGAAAATTACAGGAGTTGAAAAAATACCCTCGGAAACTTGTTGTTGGGGTCAACCTAAAAGCCATTTGATTCGAGTTTTCAATGAAAGGAGCGTGACGGTGGAGATTTTTGTCTTCTGCGGTTCGTGATTATCAAATCAGTTTGACATAGTGTCGGAGACACATTTGAGCTGCGATACTGTCGCCCGTGAGTTGTGGGTAGCCATACTGTGTCCTATGCTGTGTCTTGAAACGGACAGGAAGATTCGCATCGGAAAGCAAGGTTATGATTTTATTTTATCTGATTTTAAGAAGTGATGTTTTGATGTTTCATTCCTGACATCAATCAGTGTGTCAACAGTCATTTTGACACTAGGAAAAGTTGATTCTTTAGAAATAAATTAATATCAGAAACATTATTGGGTTTGTTAAATTCGAATAAAGCAATGGTTCTCGGCTTACCAAGACCAATTTTGTGCGTGGTTTAGTCTCGCTCGGCTGCCGACTGATACTGCTCGAAAATCCTTTCTGGGTCATTTTCTGAAAGAAACGACTTTATCTATCTTTTTTCTGGCTTCTCGAACCTGTTCAATGCCTCAGCAAGATTTTTTTGTACCTTATCTTTTGCCCAGTCACGTAAAATATTATCCTAATTCTCAAAACTTTCCGCCATTTTAACACAGCAGAGGGAAAGACTTTGTAATGATGACGTCATTCGTGTATCTTTCCTCTAATAGATCATAGGCGAGAACCAATCAAAAGTGCGAGAATAAGGGGTTATTATATAAAATAAAATAGAATATATAATTTTAGCTGTTTATAAAGCGGGTCTATGGGAGCTAAACTCGATTGTCTAGATTTATTATAATGAATAATAGCGACCGTACTATACAAACCACTAGATAGGAAGAAAGTGCATCTACTAGTGTGCCCACACATCTGAACTTCTCGATCAGGAGTGCAAAGTGGTAACTTGTAGACGTCCCTCACTTCTGTCACAGAAATATATAAATCATACGGTAAACATCCACTCAAGAGTTTCAACCGGTTGATGTCAAGTTTCATTCAAACAGTGAACGTTTTTTGGTCATTTATGATGTATACGGTGTTGATATACCCCGCTCAATCTCTTTAATCTTTAGGAGGGTTTTACCAAGACGAAATGGGTTACTCAGGGAGTTCCACTAAATATGGGAATATGTTGTGCAAAGAGTGTCCCCCAGGAAGATTCGTTCATCCAGATAAAGCTCCTGGAAAGGCCGTTACGGATTGCACTTCTTGTCCACAAGGTAACTCCATTAATTGGAGTTGGCGTACGAAAATTGCTTCAATCGACGTTTAGCTTCAGTATCAGTAGAAGTTAAGCAAACTTGACAATGATTAACATCACCTAAGAATTGCGCGTACACTTGCCATATCTGTAGAGCATGGTAAAATTCCTCATATGTTAACCACATGTGATGGCTACGCCAATTAAACTCTTGAACTGCATATAGTTTTGTGAGACAACACAATTCCTAAACGGCACCTAGCCTTAAAAATCAAAGCTTCCCCCCCTCCTTCAAACAAAAAAAAAATCAATATTTAAAAGTCCCTGGAGTCAAGCAAAATAGTCGCTATTTTAAGAGTCTGTTAACTGTCATAACTACACATTATTGTGACATAGCATGTCAAATTTTCATTTAACTTGGAAAACAAATATTCAGCGGTAACAATTATTCCATTCTGTTGTCAGCAGTTCATTTCCATGATAATAACTTAACTACATCGATAGTAAAGTTTTTTTTTTTCTTTTTTTTGGTTTCCCAGGGACTCAAAACAACAAATTTGCCGTGTTCAAAGCCTGTCCGTGTATAGATCAGTTTTACTGTCTTGACCTCTTTGGACCATGCTTCCAATGCTTCTCAGTGGGACTTATTTGTAAAAACGAAACTGTTGACCTCAATACTGGATTCTGTTGGAAATGGGAATCTCAAAAAAACTCGAAAACTTTATGAGATCTGGAAAAAAAATGTATTATTATCATTTTGAAAATGCATTTTTGAGGAGGTAACAATAAATAATAGCCAGCTGTAATTTCATCCTCTCTTCAGCAGTTGTCTTGTAATAATTTAACTACATCGATTGCATGCCGAAAAACGTATTTTGTCTGTTTATTTAGGGACTCAACACGACAAATTTGCCATGTTCAGAGCCTGTCCCTGTATAGACCAGTTCTACCGTCTTGACCGCTTTGGACCATGCTTCCAATGCTATTCAGTTGGACTTATTTGTGGTAACGAGACTGTTGACCTCCATCCTGTATTTTATTGGGAATGGGAATCAAAAGAGAGTCGAGAACTTTATGAAAAATTCAAAGATGGTCTCCAGATGCCAGATAGTTCGCACAGGCCGTATGGTAGCAATGGGTTAACAAGATTCAATCGTTCTTTCCCAAAAGTTTATGCATGTCCAGTTCTCTCCGCATGCTTGGGAGGCATGACATCAGAATGTTCTGATGGTTACGAGGGTCCAGTGTGTGCTGTTTGCAGTAAGGGATACTACAGATTGATAAACAAGTGCCAAAAGTCTCCCTCTAAGAAGTGCTTATTGGACAGATATTCTTGACATTTTTTATTCCTCTTACTGGTAATTATTCCTCTTATATATGGAAAGAAGGTGCGGGCTACAACCGGAAGGTCTTTAACGGACATTGTCCTCGCAAGATTGAAGATCTTCATCAGTTTCTACCAAGTAACGTCAGGAACATTTGATGCCTTTTCATACGTGCAATGGCCAAAAGCTTTGCTTCAACTTGGCACTTACGCCAAGTTTCTACAGCTTAATTTGCTGCAAATTGCTCCTGTGAACTGTTTCTCACACTCAATAGAAGTGACAATCTTCACCTCATTCATGACATCTGTGGTGGCGACTATTGTTTTTATGCTCGTGGCCATAATATACTATCAAGTTCAACGGCTCTACACAATCAAGATAAAAAATTACATTAATTAAAAAATACTCGAGACGTAAAATACCTCTCAGAAGCAAAAGAAGCCTGCTTTCGATATGTGTTTCTCCTGATGTTCACCGTCTTTCCCACAACTTCTGTTACCCTCTTCGTGTCACAAGATATGCGGTGACACTCACGGCAAATTATGTCAGTCCTACTTGAGATCCGACTATTCCGTGGAATGTTTCACTGGCGCATATAACAACTTTGTCGTCCTTGCTTTTGTTATGCTCTTTTACGTGGTGGGGTCTCCACTGGTAACGTTCTTTCTGTTGTGGAGATATCATCCAAAGGAAGCTCAAAACAACTCTCCCGATCAAGAAAGGAACGAGGTTCAATCTGCTTTGACCTTTCTGTATGAGAACTATTCTAGCAACTGTTGGTTTTGGGAGGTTCTGGAGCTCGTACGAAAACTTAGTCTGACTTCAGTGCTAGTTCTTATTGGGAGAAAAAGTCGTACCTACCTAGGAAGGGCGTCCATCATGTCAGGACTCTGCACCGTAATCTTTGCCTCCTACAAGCCAATCAGTGATCGATTTGAACACTGGCTCCAACTAACATCGCTCCTGGCAACCTGTGCTAATATGAATAGCGGCCTGCTGCTGAAGATACCAGAAGAGAACCTTTCTTCTGGCTTAAGGACAGACGTGGAAGGAACAGGAATAACAGCTCTCTTGCTTTCTGTGAACGTGTTCGTGCTGGGTATGATTGTAGGCAAGTAACCTGAAATTATGATTATAACCCTCAGACGTTCACAGAGGAACACCAAAAGTATCCTCAGAGCTTTTCTTCAGAAGTTTGAAAAGAAGTTTTACATTTTGATACTAAGACTCTTAGTACTTTTTCATTCATTCCTCACGGAAACTTTGACACGTCAACTGCAGCTCTATCCAAGTCATTTCATGCATGGCATTTGAAATTAATTTCTTTCAAATTCCGCAATTTCCGACAGAAGTATTCATTTTTCTTTTACCTTTCTTAAGCAACATTGTAGTAGACGCATCTTTCTACATTATCATGTTTGAATGATTTTCTCATTAATCTAC
Source organism: Platygyra sinensis (assembly GCA_019787425.1). Classification (NCBI taxonomy): domain Eukaryota; kingdom Metazoa; phylum Cnidaria; class Anthozoa; order Scleractinia; family Merulinidae; genus Platygyra; species Platygyra sinensis. The sequence goes on from JAHPZR010006437.1 coordinate 14,942, forward strand.
TTACTTTTTTGATTCTGGGAAAATATCCAAGAATCCGGATCTAAGATAGCGGACTTATTGACGAAATAATACGTGGTATGACGTCGTAGTTAGCAAAAACAAATCGTTTAGCGCAAGACCAGGGCTACTTATATAATTATTAAAGCCAGATTATTCTATTTATGTCATCATTTTCTGAGTATTTTCTGAGTATCCAACCCCTTGACCACGATGGTGGTCACCCAACTAGTTTAGCTCTTTAGTTATTTTGGGTGACCAGCAACTGTGTGTATTTTTAATTATTTCTTGTCCAATTAGTTATTTAGTTAATGTTACAGTTCAAATAAATCTTGTTGTTGTTGTTGTTGTTGTTGTTGTTGTTGATGATGGGGATTTGAGTTTCATGTACGTCACATTGGTAACAATTTTTTGACAGGCAGAAGTACTTTTGTACATCTTTTGAAGCATAATGTTTTTTTTCAGTTGTATCTGAATCTTCCCATTAACATTCGTTAAAAAGAAAGATGGATTCAACCTTAAAACATCATTTTATTATTAACCATTTTTAGTGTTCGAACGTTGCTAAACGTAGACCAATGATCAGTAACGTTACCAAATTTTTCATCTCCCTTTCAGTTCACTATCTAGCTGCGTCATTTACAGTGGTACAAGCGTTGAGGCAGCATCCTCATTGCAGCACAGAATGTTGTCTCTCGGTCATTATGATGATCAATAACGCGCTGGAAGATGTGACCGTCTTTAAGCCAGAGAGTGATGAAGATGAAGATGAGTAGAGTCAACATGAAGAAACTTGTGATCTTAACAAGCTTTAAGGAATACAACATGATAGCCTAGTGCAACTGAAACAAAATTTAAAAAAAATGCCTAATTTAATTATATCCGATTCTAGCTGTTGCACTTTTTGGGATGCCAGTACATTGAAGCCACTTTTTATTGGATGTGAGTCTCTTCCGGTCGTTCTAGGCCTATCGCTTTAAAAGCTCTGAAGCGGTCTATCTTAAGATCTGGAAACTTGTGCTAAACAGGCAACAATTGATATTACTTGGCATTGGTCAAGGAACTTGATAAGGATCGATGGATGAGGATATTTGTAATATTATCACAATGATGATTTTCTTAAAAGCATGAGAAACTTCTAAAATGTGCATTTTGCAAATGGGTACCGCGAGTGTTTGGCAAACTTTTTTAATGTCTATAGAACTTCTCGCTGCGTTATCTTATTTTTGTCACATTTTGGCGTCTCACGGAGACTATTAACATATCGCAAAAGACAATGCGTTCTGAGAGGGCTAAGCTATGGTAAATCGCTTTTACTTCACCATTTGTGACAAAAATTGTCAGAGAATAAAAATGCAAGCCAGAGTGTATTCTATTAATTTACTCGTTCGTTATTAATTTGTTAAGGAAAGACTTGTTTTTGGTGTTAGGTAATATAATCGCGTGGTATTCCAGAGCATTAAAAAGGGTTTCTTGATTTTATATTTTATTATTGCTGGGATTATATTCTCCCCCAACACTATGTTTTTAAACTTGAGTTTATTCATATTCATGAAACACCATTGTTTCGGGATTTTCCGCCTGTGTTTACTCGGTTGCTATGGTTAGTTTCTCTTGGCGTTAGCCGGGATAATAGGATAAGTCCGATGTCCAGATTTTGGAAGCGCTCTTTCTGGAAATGATAATTTGAGATTCTATGAGTAATTTTTCCGCCAGACTTTACTCGTATAGAAGTACTTTTTGGTTATTGAAATATGGTTGTCTATGGTTCTCGTTATTACCCTGGCCCGCACAAAAGGCCAGGAAAAGTGTATTCACCCTAATCAGTACTAAGGTGTTTGTTTGCATATGTTTAAACTCAAGAGTACGTACAGAGATAATGATATGGAGTAGGCGGGTTTATGGTTTTGGAAAAGACCAACCCACGAAGTCGTAATTATGCAATCTTCTTCTTGCAACACTTAAGTTGTAAGAAATATAAAGCAACAACTTTTCTTAGCAACAACTTTTCTTAGTGTTATCCTTAACTTTTAATCGGTGCAAATCAAGATTGTAACTTTTATATTGATTGCATTGCCTTACTTTGGCCAACCACTTGTGAATAGTCTGTTAAAATCAAGGTAGAAAACGTTTTAGTCAACCTCGATAGGCTCGAAGAAAAAATATGCTAAATAGCTCGGTGCGCAGCAGCACTTAAGCTTTATATGAATTGCGCATGACATTGTGTTAGCGTAATTGACAGTTTGGCATTCATTTGATGGATCAGGTGGTTGCCCCTTTAAAGGAACGTGACGGAATCGCTCGAAGCTGTTGTAGTTGTAGTTGTAATAGTTGTATACAGTCAAGAGCTGAAGTATGAAAACATGATCATCAGTGGAAATTTAAAAAAAAGTGAAGTAACCAAACAGACGAGTGTTGGAGTGATCTGCTAATTCCCTAAGAGTTTACTCCAACAAAATGTATTTGTCCCTCCCTTATGTGATGTCTTTTGACTGAGCTCTGGGCCCTAATGGTTCTAATCACGGCATAAAATAAATAGCCACGATTGGTCTTATAATGGCTATGTACGTGAGTACTTAGCCGTTGAAATATTGACAAAAACTTAAGAGTGAGTGTCAGCAAGAATCAAACAAAATCAGAAATAAGCGGCAAAAATGTTGAAATCCAAATTTCCTCAAACCCCGGCTATTAGTAGTCCATATTGAACTATTCATCGATATGTGGTTCATTTCTTAAATAGATTTTTGTTTTGGCAGAAAATGGTCATACTAGATTTCAGGGCCAGATGTGTAAAAATTAGGCTTAAAATTTAGCAATTTTGAGAAATAACGCGTGCCTCAAGTATAAAGCCAAAAGATGTCCAAATGCTATCGGCTTTATCTTAAGCTTTTCTAGGCTTTATAGTGCAATTTCTATGACATTTGCATAAAAATCCGACATTATGCGAGATCTCAAAGAAAGCCCATGTTTCTTTACGGAAATCACTGCCTAACTTCGAAAAATTATTTACTCTACTACCTTTGTCACAAATTAGGCGAAACTTACAGATCAAACCTCTTTAGAGATGGGCTTTTAATTGGTATGATGTTTGTTTTGGGGAAATCAGGCTGTAGTCTATGAGAAGGCGCTTAAACTGGCTCATATTTGCGAAATCAAGCAAGAGATTACGTGACATACCGTGACAGACAGATCTATTGTTTCCGCTCGAGCTCAATGGAAAAGATCGAGTGTTTGCTTTTGTTGTTGTTGTTGTTGTTGTTGTTGTTGTTGTTGTTGAGTCGTGCAATTTACATGTTTAACTATTTTCATTCCTTTCATCATTATTCTTGTTTTATCAAAGTTTCATTTAACTTGTATGGGAAGTCCGAAAAGTGAAATAGTGTGACCAAAGTCTTGAAAATGCTGCCCAACTGAAGGCCGGAAGCCAAGGGCAGCATTTTCAAGCCCGAGGTTGACTTGTTTATTTTTTCCCTTGCGGTAAATTGGCTTTACAAAGGGGTTTGTTTACGCCACTGTGTCTCTGAATCAGCTTACGTGCCTTGTACAAATGATTCGTAAAAAATCTTCGCAACGACCAACTTACCTGATACTGGACATAAAAGTATGTGTTTCATTTTTACAAAATTAATTAAAAGTGAATGTCTCCAAGGATTAAAAAAAAACAAAAATCACAAATTAGCGGGGAAAATAGCGAGAACACGAAAGTGTGCAAATTCCGGCTAACAGTTGTCCATATAGAAGTATTCATTTTACTATAAGGTCCATTACTCCATTTACCAAATAACTCGATGTTTCGCCAACAAATGACGAGAATCACTTTGGTGGCCAAATACGATAAAATCAAGCTGTCGGGCAGTAATAACATGTACCGTATACAGCTTGCTACAGACACAGCCTTGTACCTAGGTTCGATTTCCGCCGTTCTCTGGTGTCTGGTCTAACCTCCATGAGGGTTCGGGGGAGGAGCGCGGGCTTCTTTCCCGAACAGCGGCTGGTAATCGAGCCTACCTTGTACCAGGTTTAGGAGTAAGACAAAATTTTACAGCGCGAGTACATCCAGCTGTATTTAAGCCTGACAAAATAAATAGAGGATAATACATGGGTGCGCGTAGATCGTTATTATCAAGGGTGAAGTAACATGTTATCAAGGGTGAAGTAACACGTTTATGCGCGAAAGCTCACCTGGTAATTCACTGGTGTTTATGTAATAAAAGTCAAGGCTTAATCATCGCGCAGATCTCAAGTTGAAGCAAATACGCCTAACACTGGGGCTAGACGAAAGAGAAAACTTCCAGTTCACCAAGAGCAACCTTTTGTGAAAATTCATAACACGTAACAAATAAAGCTAGTTCTTACCCTGTTATATAAACGATAGCCTCCATTTGGCACGAGAATAAGCTAGGATATTTGTCCGAAGACATTATCTGCTCCGCTAGAAGCCAACAGTTTAGTTTTCCGAGATCATAGCTCGAGGAAATCTATGAGATTCAAGGAACAGATAATGTCTAAGGACAAATATTAGCGATTATTATTATCCATCAAATATTTTCGCTCCTGCGCGATTGGTTTAAACGCTTCACGTGACCGAATTATTACCCAGCTAAAATTGGAGAATATCCGAGGATATTCCCCAATTTTCAAAACCGTGTGTTTTGGGAAAAATACTTGAAGTATAATAAACACAATAGCCTCTATTTGGGGCGAAAATATGCTCAGCTATTTGTCCTTGGACATTATCTGTTTCTCGAAGCTCACAGTTTTCCTCTAGCCACGCTCTCGGAAAACTGTCCGCTTCTCGGGACAGATAATGTCCACGGACAAATATTCCAGCATATTTTCACGCAAAATCGAGGCTGTTATAGGTTTTCACATGATAACACTAAAATTCAAATAAGAAAAATATTGATCCTCCTGAGATTTTACTTCCATGATGTACAACAGCAGCTGAAAACTAGTATTCATACAAATTTTCGCTCAGAATGGGTACTTGGGTTTGTGATAAACTTTACTTAAATCTCTAAGCTTTAGCATGACGCGGCATTTACATGACGGCCGAGAGTGCTGTCATGTTGGTGAAAAAAAGTGACTTAGTTCTAGGTGTTTGGCTATCTGAACAAATAATGTATTAGAAAAAGTATTATGTTAATTTTCTTCAGGTCCTCAAGAGATAAATTCACGCTTTTGTAGCAAAACTCAGTGATAGATGTTTGTGTTGGTTTCAGGTAGCCCTGTTCGAGCCCGTCCGTCTGGATGGGCTCCAGCATGGCCTCTCCATACAAATCTCTACAATTTTAAATTTGGGTAAAACATTTCTCCGCATATCTTGCCTAAGGAAAATTGTTGTGGCCTGAATCGCTTGGCGAGGGGCTCTGCATGGTTACCTTCTTCCTTTTTTTTCCAGATTCCGGACTTTATCTATTGAACGGTTTTGATCTTTATTTCGATACGGTTTTGAATGGCGTGACACTGAAAACCAGCAATTGTGTTTATTATCCTTCAAATCCTTTTTGGCAAGGCGCGAAGATTTGACAATTCGGGAATATTTGACAACTCTTCATCGAAGTGGGAGGAACGGTGGCCGCATGGTTAGTGCGCTCGAATCCGAAGCAAGCGGTCCGGGTTCGAGCCCTGGCCGGGGACAATGTGTTGTGTTCTTGGGCGAGCACTTGTCGTTACTGTCACAGTGCCTCTCTCCACCCAGGTGTATAAATGAGTACCAGCGAATTGTTGGAGAAACCTAACAAAATTTCGGGGGAGTGACCTGCGATGGACTAGCATCCCGTTCAGGGGAAGTAGAAATAGGCCTCCGGTTGCGTCATGCTACAGAAACCGGGATAAGCTCCAGCAGCTATGAGCCAACCCTTGCCTCCAAGGCTTCAAATTCACCGAAGTGGAAGTGACTAGCGGTGGATATTTACCCATCCACGAAGCAGCCAGGTAAATATATATTCACCGCTAGCCACCGATAGTGAGGTGAATAGCTGTTTTAGTACATACTGAAACAGTGAGATAATATACACTACAGATGATATATTCACTGGTCACGGAGGCAAACCGGGACGTCATTTTTCCTCTTGCTGCTCGGAGGTAAATAGCAAAGGATATTCGGAGTTTAACTAGCATCTTCAACGCTATCCACTGTTTTAATTGTAATTAATTAAGCTAGCGTGTCTTGCCTATTTACGTGTTTTCGTTTACTTCTAGAATTTCCTTCGGCCGTCTTAAAACACTGTTACCTTTAATCCGAAACATAGCTATAGCTCACCCAGGAGGGAGGGGGTGACTCTATTGTTTTCGAGATCTGTCAGAGACCGACTCATCACTGCCAGTGTGACGTCACATAGCAACAAGTCGAAGCTTCGCTCGGCTTGCCCAAATTTGACGTTGGGACTCCATTGAATTCAAATAACAAGAGAATAACACAAGCTATTATTGCGCTATTATTCACGAATTTGGCATAAATGTGCAAGCTTTGTAGTGGATATTGTCTGTGAGTAAAACTGTTTGTTGTTTTGTGTGCGTTTTTAGTTCCAAATTTTATTGAAAACAAATCGGGTCAAGTGGGGTTACCGCCATCTTGACTTCCGGTCAAGTAAAGGCCACTCAAAACGCCCGCCGTTTTCTCTTCAAGTTTTTATCAGAAGTACCCCATAATAGGAGGTCTTCTTCCTCTTTGATTTAACTTTCCAGCCATCGTTAGTTTTTCTCAATGTGATGAGCCATTTTGCTCAACAATCCTTTTTGAGTTCGAGGGCGTACATGTCGGTTTGATTTCTCGCGTATTAAACTTTGTTCGATTGGTGAAAGGTCAAGAGTGTCTATGTTTACCACCTGTTAGCTGGTTGAATGCTTGTGTTTTTAAATTTTGTGGGGTAGATGACTGCCTGTGTGCTCCAGAAGGGCTAACCTTCAGAATACACGGCAACGATTGCGTAAAATTAAATGCCTGCTCCCGAGGTCCCACAGTCAATAAATATTTGCATATGGAAACAAAAGAGAAAAACTTAATGTATGCACGACACAAGCGTGCTACTCATGAATACATGTATACCTCGTTCTAAAATCCATCAGCCGAAACAAGCGCGTTACAAATAAAAAGACTTCGTTCTATAATCCATGAGCCGAAACCCGGAGTTTTAATATTCATTTTATCCACTGCGGGACTGCGGGAGCAATAGTTTTACTCGTCTTACTTTACTCGTCAACCCATAAAATGGCGATACTCATCGTTACGTCTCCTATTGTCATTAATGTACCAACCAGAGGTTTATTGGCTCTCGAAACAAAGGATTCTTTTGTTCTGTGGTTGGCAAAATTTAAATATCAAAAGACTTGTTTGTAAACAGTGAATATCGCTATACAACACTGCGGGACTTCGTCACGCAATTCGTGGCCGGGTATTCTGAAGTCGCTCTCCAAATGCCATTCCGTTAACTTTGAAGGGATTGTTGAGACGAACCATAAGTACTGAAGGCTTAATTCTCAGCACAGAGCAAACTTAATATACCATGTACCAAACCTCCTATTCTGGGATCAGGACATCTCCGCATTTCTGCGTGGGCTCCGGAAAAACGTTGTCAATCCATGAAACTTTGTCGACGTCTCAGGCACTTGCTAGTATGTTTCTACTCCAAATATGAGGCTTTCGAATAACTTATCCTACCGAAAATTACTGCAAAGAAGTCTTTCATATATTTTGAATCTTGGGTAACATTGAACAAAGTAATCGAATCATCAAAAAGTTAGAAATTTTCACATTTCTTTCAGTTAACGAACCAAAACATTTGGCCGCCATATCGAAAATCACCGATGTATGACGTGACGTCACACTGGTAGTTATGACTAAACCACTGTTTGCCTGGAGACACCCCCTCCCTCCTGAGCTCACCTTATCCAACTGGAAAAAAAAATTCCCAGTCGTCTTCAAGATGTGTTCCGATACCCTTTTCGAAATTCCTCGAGCCACTTTTCTATTTCATCCATGTTGGGATAAGATTTTCGGCACAACACTTAAAAGAGTTTCGCCGCTAGCCAATTCCGATTTCACGCCTGTGGTGTGGGCTGATTATGTTTAATCTGTGCTAATATGATATCTCTTTACTCTCCGTAGTCAATCCAGAAAATGACAAGTGAGAACAATGATTCGAAATATCCTTTGAGCAATTGCGTAAAGTGACAATTTCAAGACTCTTGCTTTTATTTAACCTATCAAACGAGCAGTCTGTTCTGGTTATTCTCTGAAAAGAGCATGAAAACACCATTGCTGAGCTGCGTAGCGTGAGTCAGGCCGTGCGAAAAATTCTTTTAATCTGGAATCACAACTTGGTTATAATTGGCAACGGTCCATAACAACAATAACAAAATAGTTCAAGTCTATTAGATCAAAAATTGCGTAGCCTCTAGTGATAAATGATGAAATCTTGTCTCTTTGAACTTCGAATTCTTTACAATTAGCCGGGTGCTTAAAAAATAGAAATGGTATCAACTGTATCGGAAAAACAGCGTCATTCACCTGAAGAAAAAATACTGAAAATACATGTACATTTCTTAAGCACTGCATATGCACTGTTCACATAAAAATATCATAAAAGTTAGTGATAAAACAAGCATGCCATTAGCTGCTGCATTTTCTCGAGAAGTAATAAATAACCAAACTCTGCAAGAAGCAGAAGATATATTTCCATTGAATTTGGGGATTTGGGCTGGAATGACAGAGCTGTCTGTCACGGTCGGCCACGCAATCGCTTGTCTCATTTCACGAGAAATTGCAATTTTGAGCGCTCTCTCATACAGCACAATCGAATTTCCCCAGAAAAAAATTACATCAGCTAAGAGCTCATTTCTCGTGAATTATATGAGATGAATTTCATTGGATTTGTGATTAAGGTAGTAGGGTAAATTATTTTTTGAAGTTCGCCAGTAATTTCCATGGAAAAACAGTGGGCTCTCCTTTAGGTCTCACTCAATATGTTATTGTTTTTCAAATGTCATAGGAATTGCAAAATAAAACCTGCAAAAGTTGTAGAATAAGCTAATTGTAAGTGAATGTCTTCTGGGGTTATAGTTACGGAGGGCCGTTAGCCTCAAAATGCCTAATTTTTGAGCCCTATTTTTCAATGCGTGGCTCCGAAATCGAGTATCGTCAATTTCTACCGAAGCAAAACACCATTTCACAAATGAACCACACAGCGATAAATAGGTCAATAAAGACCACTAATAGCCAAAGTTTGAGCGTTTTTAAAACTTTGAAATTTGCCGCTCAATTTCTGATTTTTCTGGACACTCACTCTTAATCTTCAGAAGTAACAAGTACAAAGTCTCAAAATAGCATTACGGTCTAGGACAGATGTGGGCAAGCTAACGCCAGCACATGCCAAGAAGACAAGAATGGCCAAAGATTTGATGTGCAAAACTAGAACTGAGTCTGTTCACCAGCAAGCTGTAAACGACGAGGACGATCAATATACATGAAAGTAGGTGTAGTGGCATGATACATCCCTAACTGTTACACGTATAATAATATGCAAGCAACAATCTCTGCATTCCGATTGGTCAAGAACATGTCAAGTAATCCCAAATCAGTGCAAAAAAGTGCATTGAGTGCAAAAAAGTGTAATTGAGTGCAAAACGGTGTAATTGAAAAAGATTGACAGCTCCTACTTTGAGTCCGAAGAAGCAAAATGGCGGACAAAATTTAAACCAAGAATGAAGCTCTTTACCTATATTTCAATACAATTACGTCACAACGAAGCAAAGTTCAAAGCTCAACAACAATTACTAAACTAGTAAAAGCGAAGTAAATATACACAATAGCCGTGAAGTCAAAAACATTAGCTTGAGCTTGAGTGAATGAAAATATGCCGTCGCCGATCACGACGGCATTACAAAGCACCAGTTGAAAAAGTAAACTTTAAAATTCTTCAGTAGCACGAAATAAAATGCGAAGAAGGACCCAAAAAGACGTCCTAAGAACCTGCAACATCATACTTTTGAAGTAGAAAAGAGCAAGTATTCTGCTTTTGTGAAAGAACTGAAACGGCAGGCTTTAGATATTGGGAAGGTCGTTCCCTAACAAACGCGGTAAACGCTTCAAGAGGCAAATCTAACCTGTACAACATCCAGTGAAAAAGCTTAAGTCAGGCAGCAACCAGGAGAAGTTAAAAAGATGTCCTTTAGAGCTATGAAAATCCGTTCCTTGGTAGATTTTGGCTTCGTTTCTCGGTATTTCGGCCAAAGCAACTTGTAGCAGGTTCAATAGTTTCTTGCACGCAGTTTCTCAACCACTCGAAAAACATTTGGCAAGAAAGCCGCATCATAACCGCAGGGACTCTTTCCTTTGCTTTGTGGTCAAGTTCTTCAATTCGACTGTGAGTAAAGACTGCTTTACACGGTAAAAAGAAACTGCTCAGTTTCACCGGCTTACATGACTTGCAGAGAGTGAATGAGTTTTCACGCTTGAATTCACCTGTCAAAAGTTGACGTAGCTTGTTGCCTCCATATGTCAA
>JAHPZR010006438.1:0-2500 GCA_019787425.1 Platygyra sinensis
GAGGGAACATGTTCCCGATACGAAGTGAAAAGCGATTTTTGAGTAAGTGAGACGGGCTTTAAAAAAGTAAGCAACGGGAAATAAAAGTTTGACGTTTTTCTTAACTGATCCCGTCTTTACTTTGTAAATCGAAGTAAGATAACGACTATCAAACTGACATTTAAAATTGCGAGTTGGAAGTGCGTTCAAATATGGCGCGTCTTTGCTTAGTGAGCCATTGTCTGAAGCACACGACTGCATAACAATGGCTGTCAAAAAATTATCATATCTTTTCAAAAAAATCACTCAGTCGTTTAATGCGAATCACTGATCAGTAGCCCGCCAACTTTAGAACGACAGCTTGACGACTGTTAACGCGCGCATTTACGATGAACAAGGAAAACAGAAGTGCGCTGGATCGGGAACTCTTTTCAGAGCTCATTGAATCCCCAATCCATCCACTTCTAATTAATATGGTCCGTCCTTATGTCCACTCCTGTGATCCAAAATTTCGTCTTCAAAAGTATACAATGTCCGTTCGAGTAAGCACGATGCAACCCAAGCTGTTTTTATATTTTGCGAACATAGGCGGTAAAAGCCGCCGATGGGTTTCAAAGCTTTTCAGATACGATGAGTGGTCATCGATCGATCAACGGACTTTATTTGAATTCGTTGCTTTGTGATCGAGCGGATTAACAAGTGGGCAACGAACAACACTATTGACTCGTGTAAGAATCAAGCGCTCTTTAACTACGCAAACATTTGATAAAGAAGTTTTACAGGCGGTACATATTTGACATGGTAAAAGCCGTCGATAGTTTTCAAAGAAATTGGCTAAACTACAGAATACACGGCCACTTTTGAAGAAGTATCAGTCGAGTGGCTCAGTGGCTTGTCAGTCAATTTAAAGAAGTTAAGTATCGTTCGAGTGGCTCGGCGGATTGTTAGTCAATGCGACCGGCGAGCCAAACAAAAGCGAAAACAATATACGAAAAGTTCATTGTTTTGATGCTCCGCCTTCTTCAAGTTAATGAGCAAGGTCATACTCCCTACGGGAAAAAAAACGCGCGTTAATCTTAACCAATGAGACTCGGCTCTTAGCGTTAATTTGAATAATACTAGGAAATATGACAGACCTTAGAACTGCAAGTAAATGTCCCGAGAACAATAGGCATTCTGCGCGATGTTTTTAGTTGAACCCAAATGTAATAAGGTTATCATAGGCGATTGCAGTCACGCGAGTCACGCAGCGCTTGTTCTTTGAACAGCGATTCCGAAAACTTGAAAATTCCGGCTCCGTTTGCTTTCCAAACATCTAATATTTTTCAATAGATGTTACTATAGTAAATCGGCGTTCAAATACTGTTTTGATATAAGACGGAATACAGCTGAGAGGCGAAAGCCTCAACACAACAGAGGATTTACCTTAGCGTCTCGTTTGAATCTCAAATCGCTAATATACAGCTGCAATTGCAGCTCAGTATTTCGTTCCGATTAAATTCGCACACCCAAATAAATTCAAATTAAGCTAACAGAAAAAAGGAGGTGAGATATCATCCGAAAATTGCCTAAATAAATAAATAATAATGGTAAAGATTTTGAGCTAAAAAAAAATTGTTTCGTTCTATTGTAGTTCTAACTAATTCAAGTATATTTGGTTGTACTGTTAAGTCGCAAATAGAAACGTCGATCGCAAATCTCTTAATATATTTAAACCTCTGTAGTAAAAGCCACTAGAACCCGCTAGAACTTATCCGAAAATCCTAGTACTGTAGTCATATGCAGACAGTACTTTATCCAAAGCCCTATGCAAACGGACGTAACATTGTTGGATGTTACATGTTGCGTCCGTTTGCACACCCTGTTGCATGTTGTTGGGTGTTGTTGGAAGTTGTTGCGCAAAGTTTGAAACCGGTCAAAGGCCAACAATGTTGGGAGTTATTGCGTTCATTTGCACGTGGCTTAAAAACCGTTTCTTCATGGGATCAATCCATTCCCATATGCGCGGGGACTATCCTGGGAATTTTTTGGTTGGTGATGTGAAATCCGAGGTGTTTGACCTGATCTAGATTAGGATCAGTATAATCTTGATCAGTGATATAAAGAATTGGAGTTTCGGGTTCACAACTGTGTTAATTTACAAGTGTAGCTTGTTTTCTAACTCGCTTACATTACTATATGAAATATTTCTGCAATAGCGAAGCGCGCGAAGTCTAAAAATAGAATGCAAATCACTGAATTCCCCAGGAGTCTTAGTCGACATAAGCTTGTTCTGTGGGAAATACAGGGAATGTAAGCGAAATTTTTGTTTCAGAAGTGTTTTATGAACACCGGCTTTTGCCCTTAAAGAAATCTTCAAAATCATCCGCCATTCCAGTTTGTTTGTCTGAGTCTTGTCTGAGTCATGACGTCACTCGCGCGCTTCGCTATTGATCACTCCAGAAAATACCATAACATAACATAATGCTCTTTGTTTGGCACACCAAAATTTTGCATAAGTATTGTCTTCAGTTTCTCTTGG
>JAHPZR010006438.1:22500-27500 GCA_019787425.1 Platygyra sinensis
TCCGTCTTACCGAGATTTTGTGTGCCACCAGCTTGGAAGTGAAGGTTGCGAGTTCTATTGGGCCATGTACGCTACTAAAAGAATTTATGGTGAAGAGAGCACTTTGTTTAGATACGAACTGGAGGAGGCCTCTAGCAACGTCTCGTATGTTTACTATAGGCCACGTGGTGGCCTATCAGATATCGGCAGCGCATTGGAAAGGTCTGCGAAGCGTTTGGGAGTAAAGATGTACGCCAGGGAGGAAGTCAAAGCCATTCATAGGAAAGGAAACATTTTTGTAGTTGAGACAGATAATTTTACGGTGTCGGCAAGAAAGCTCATCATTGCTGTGCCGAGGACTCCATTTGAAGAGATATCTGGCGACTTGGCTGCGGATATTCAAAGAAATGTCTTCTTTGAAGCTATCCTACCACTTCCTGCCTTTAAAGCTGCGGCGGTTTACAGTTATCCTTGGTGGGAAAGTATAACTTCGCTGCACAACCTGACACTAAAGCCGCTTGAAAGATTCTTTTCAGGAGCTTCTTGTTTGGCTAATATTATGCCTTACAGGTAAGCTATCAAAAAAAAACCCCACATTATCCTTGTATGATAGTATGTGGTAGATACTAAACAACTGAAAACTCGGCTTCAGTTGTATTATTCAGTGATCTATACTCTATAAATATGTTAAGCGCACGCGTAGTGTGTTCGGGTTTTTAGTTATGTTGATTTTCGTTTAGTTTTCTATGTGTTTTGTGGTCTTTTTTAATTAAACAATTATTCCACTCGCGGTTGTTTCATACTAGATGTAATATATCAAACTCGAGAGACAGTGTTTCATCGGGATATCCAAACACCGAGAAAAGAGTTGAAAAAACGACGCGCAGCGAAGTATTTTTGATGAAGTTAGATGTGTTTGGATAGCCGATGAGAAACTTAAACTGTCTTGAGTGTTTCATATATATTCTCAGTCGAAGCAAAAATTGAGCAGTAAACGGAGAACTTAAGTCGTCCAAATCTATGCTAATTAAGACCGGGTATCCAAACCTCCTTTACCGTAGCGATTTTCTTTATTAATAAGTTTATGAAGACAAAAGCAAACTCGAGTAAAAACAACAAACAAACTGCGGTTATAAACATAACGAGAAAACGCATGTTGTAAAAACTTTCATTTATGAATTTGACGTTTCGTATGCTCCAACATATGAAAGTTTTTACAACATGCGTTGTCTCGTTATGTTTATGAGCGCAGTTTGTTTATTATTTTTACTCAAGTTGAAATAGCCGAAGAATAAGAGTGTCCACGAGAAGCCAACGAAAGCCAACTCGTTGGCTTCTTACCACCTGATATCTAACGCTCGCCCAAAGGATAATTATTAAACATACTTACCTAATTAACTAAACAAACAATGTTGAGAGATTCTAAAAAGATCCTGGTTGTGTTGCGTAGGTAGGCATCTCAAATCAGCATTGATTAGCGTCTATTATTATTATTATTTTTATTTTTTTTTTATTTTTCCATGGCTATGTTGCCTTTTAGTGGCAAAGGACCCCAAGGCGAAGCCGTTCTTCAGCTGTCATACGCTCGAAGGGCATGCGCAGTCAAGTGGGGCGAGCTTTCCAAGCTTCCTAAAGCAGTTTTGGAGTCGGAATTAAAGAAAGCTATTCAGGTAGTGTTTCCAGGAGCAGCCTTACCAGAGCCTCTGGATTTGGTGTTCAAATATTGGGAGAAGGAAGCTTGGTAAGAAACTTTTCCGTTGGAAGTTATTATTTTTCATATCTTCTCGGCGGCCATATTGTCGTTCAAACAAACGTAAAAGGTAGTTCCTCTATTGCTAAAATAACTTATTAAATGTTGAAAGTTTTTAGTGGTCGATACGCTTACCTATAACTAACTAGTTTTAAGGCACGCCTCCTAAACTTAAAAAAGAAATATTTCAGATAAACACAAAAGACGTCTGATCTATGTTTGAAGGTCCTTGACCCTGCACGTCTTTTGTTTTATGCCCATAGACTATGCCTGAATTGCAAAATTACCTTGTTTCTATTCGACATTTATATGAGCACACGTAACGACTTTTTGTAGTTTGCCAATTCTTGGTCAACCCCCAAAATAGCCAACAAAACCATAAAACAGAACTTTGCATGTTTCATAACCATTCCCCTCCAATGACTATGGCTAGACTCATTTTGAATAACACACAGTAATTGTTCTATTCAACAGGCATGACACGAAGGCGGGTTCCAACGTAAGCCGTCATGATCTAATGAAATGGGCCAAACGTCCATTTCCTGGTGAAGAAGTTTTTATAGTGGGGGAAGCATATTCAATCTTAACTGGATGGAATGAGGGAGCTCTCCAATCCGCTTTCAACGCCCTAAAGGAAGGCTGGGAAATTACGCAACCGGAGGCTTATTAGATTGAACAGCGGAAGTTCAACCTCTCTTAACGTTACCTCAGCTCATGTAGGGGTAATGAAATGCGAACATTAGGCTTTTTCCGAATTGTCTTTAACCTCTTTATGTAACACACGCAGATTTTATTTTATTTATTTGTTTATTTATTATTATTTTTTTGTTTTTTTAGTTTTTGGCACTAAGCCTGTTCCACGATGCATT
The DNA here is from genome assembly GCA_019787425.1 of Platygyra sinensis. Classification (NCBI taxonomy): domain Eukaryota; kingdom Metazoa; phylum Cnidaria; class Anthozoa; order Scleractinia; family Merulinidae; genus Platygyra; species Platygyra sinensis. The sequence continues at coordinate 25,099 of JAHPZR010006438.1, forward strand.
CTAAAGTTAGCTCTTTAAATGCCCAGTAGCAGTATATCATACTCCCAGGATGACTATTCTTATTTTTCTGCAAACTTTAGATTTGCCCGTTTTGTTGACTTTGCTGGAAATAAAGTCATTTTACTGAAGGCGATAACGGTTGTATTAGTATACACTACACCACTGATTAGTGCCTTCCGTGCATTCTGATTGCCTGAAGAACCTGAAGAAGGCTGGTTTGGCCAGCCGAAATATAGTACACCTTCAAAAATCATTCTACGTTGTGTCGGTTTCTGCCTTCATATTCTGATTGCCTAGCTCGGAGATGAGTTGCAACCAATATACAGATTTAGCCAAGCTTAGAAGCGGAGCCTTTGAGTGCAATAATTAACCATAAAGGAAAAAAAGAGGATTTGTTTCTCCTTGGATCAGAAACTAAAAAAATGTGATTAATCATCAGTAAGTAATTTTTCAGCTTGTGGTTTTAATATTTTTCTTTAGTGTAATTTTAACAAACTATACACACGTACCAAATTTTTCCAATATTGAAGACATTATTTTCCAAGAGGCGTTGTGCAGGAAATCTGTCGGAAGAAAAGTCAACAATGTGCAAGGGGTTAATTTGCGACAAAGTTTTGCTTCTCCGCGTACTCCCTCCTTCTCCCTAAGAGTAATAACCTTGCTTGAGCCCGTGATCCAACCGAAATACCTAACCTTGACTTCGATGAGCTCTAAACCTTAGCCCGCGATATAGTCAAGTGTTGCTGGCCTGGGATACCTTCATTTGACAGCCGCCTGTTATAACCATTACAAGGATGTCCAATATCAAACACGTACCTTATATTTCAAGGTTTGGGGCTTGGCGTACGAACGGAAAGTGTGCGTACGGATGAACGCACGTACTTGCAGACGTACCGACTAAGAGTCAAGTGACAACCGATTTTTTTTAGATGGATGGGTTACTAAATTCCCTAGGGTATGGGGCTCCTTTCGTTCACCTCTGAGCAAACGGAGAAACACAAAATGGCCTCCCGCTTCGATTCGGTTACTGAGGAGCAAATTTTCTCGATAAACGAGGCGCAGTTCTGAAACATACCAAAATGGTAACAAAGTTTGTTTTGACTACATTTAGCAGAAAGTCGTTTATGAGGGGAGGCGAGGTGAGCCGGGAAAGATGTTATAATCTGTTTAACTGTCGTCACATAAATTTTATTAGATCTAAAGGATACCAGATACAGCGGACTAAATCCGAAAAAAAAAGTTAACTACTGCTAATTAGGGTTCAGAGCCACCCTAAATTTTCGAAAATTTTAGGTTGCTCTGAACCCCATGTACGGAATTTTTTCAAACTTTGCCAAAAATTGCATCTTATCCTGCTTATCAAAATTCTATAATAAGAAAAAATTTCACTGAGCCGTTTTTGAAATATAAGCACTGAAAGCTAAAATTAAGGGTGTTTTTAGCAGGCCATAGTGTTGCTATGGTAACCTATTGCGTCTCGAAAATAATACCAACGTGTTCACCAATGATTGGGCAGTTTTTTGATACCATGATTGTAGCATCAACTGATAAAGAGAGGTTATAATGACACATCAAAATCTAAGTCTTTGAATGTGCTGAAAACTGTTTTGAGCCACCTTAAAGCTAAAATTATGGGTGTTTTTAGCGGGTCATATTGTTGCTATGGTAACCTATTGTGCCACAAAATTAACAGCAAATTGTTCACCGATGATTGGGCAGTTTGTTGATACCATGATTGTGGCATTAACCGATAAAGAGTGGTCATAATGACCCATCAAACTTTAAGTCTTGGAAAGTACTGGAAACTGGTACCATCCACCTTAAGGACGGTGCCTGCTTTTCTTAGTGCGCGCACGTTCTGCGGATCACGCAGGCCATGGTTTAAGCGCGCGCGCGCTGGGGTTGACATTGACGCAATTAACTACGCCACCAAGCACACGACTAAAATTAAAGCAAAATTTTCCTACGGTGACCAAATCAATTTTAATGAACCTGTACTTAAACCAGGGAGACCAGAATAGCAGCATATCGCTAGCCACTAACTGTTAACGTCTTCCTGATGAAAATCTAGCTGCTCTTTCGAAAATTACACTGAAATCCAATTGCAAACATGTACCTGCAGATGGCGTAGTGCGCGCGCGGACACGCAAATGTCTTACTTACTGGGGAGGTGACAGGAAAAAATGTAACGGGCACCGTAAAAGCTTTCAAAAAAGATCAATAACTTTAAAAAACGCGTGGTTACCCCTACATTTTTAGTTGGGAAATGGAAGCGACAAGCCTATTCAACATGTGATTAGTTTCTGGTCGTAAGAAAAAGGTATTTAGACTGTATTTTAGCTGAACCAGAGGAAGGCTGTCAGAGGCGTTAAAAGCGATTTTGCAACGATTTTGTTACTAAA
>JAHPZR010006438.1:32500-40000 GCA_019787425.1 Platygyra sinensis
CTTACATAACCTGCTACATATAAAAAGTGGTTTGTTTTCCAAGGTTAAAAAATCAGTTGAATCAACAACAACAACTGGAGACTCAGCTCCGGAAATCTCCAGTGTATTCGCAGTACGTAATGAACACCAAGATTGCTCTGGTTGCTCTGACACTGGCTTCAATAGGGGCCTTTGTTACAGCTTCAAGGTAGGTATTATTTTCATTTCTTCACCTTTTAACTTATGAGCTACCTTTTACTCGGTTTTTCTTGAGACATGGAACAGGGGAGCGGTTCAGGTCTAAAGAAACAGCAATGCTCCATCGCTCCATTTGAGTGACCAAAGCACTATATGGTTTTATCACCTGACTTGACTAGATTAAACAATGCTAAAACAATAAACAAAATACCTTACATAACCTGCTACATATAAAAAGTGGTTTGTTTTCCAAGGTTAAAAAATCAGTTGAATCAACAACAACAACTGGAGACTCAGCTCCGGAAATCTCCAGTGTATTCGCAGTACGTAATGAACACCAAGATTGCTCTGGTTGCTCTGACACTGGCTTCAATAGGGGCCTTTGTTACAGCTTCAAGGTAGGTATTATTTTCATTTCTTCACCTTTTAACTTATGAGCTACCTTTTACTCGGTTTTTCTTGAGACATGGAACAGGGGAGCGGTTCAGGTCTAAAGAAACAGCAATGCTCCATCGCTCCATTTGAGTGACCAAAGCACTATATGGTTTTATCACCTGACTTGACTAGATTAAACTCAGTTTTAAATAGCTGAATCTCTTATCGAGAAAATTGCCTTCAAAACTGTGCTAACTCCCAATCCATGGACTGAAAATACGAAACGTTAAAATTGTTTTTCTTCTTGGCAATGAAACTATATTTTCAAAGCAAGTATGAGTTCTTACCCACGATGAAATTTTGGAATTGTGTCAACCCGCGACGTTTTAAACTCTGCTGTATAATTTCTTTTTGTATTTCCTTTTGACATGGTGGATAATCGCAATGCTGTTTATTCAATGCCGAAAACCGCCCGAATGAACTCGAAAGAAAAACCCTTTCAAAAGTGGCGTGCATGCACACAATTTCAACGACTTTCAGTATAGTTTTTCTGCCCAAAATGCATCGAGATTAGTTCCTTTACTGGTTTCCCGAGTGTCAGTAAATTAAAACATTTTAAAACTTGTCGCCAATTTTCAGTTCATTTTAGGGGAGCTCGGGTAGCCCGAAGGGCCATCAGAATCTCATTCCCACATAGGAAAGTAAAGGACACCCAACAGTTGATTTGAAATCTCGCGGTTTAACATGCCTAGCGGTACTGCCAGTGGGCCCGTACTCGCGATGGCGGCCACTAAGTCGCGCAAGATATGTGACGGCGAAAAATTTGGGAGCACTCGAAAAAGCTGTGCAAACATTCACTTACAGCTCGTGTTTCACAGCATTTCTCGTTCTCCCAAACGTCCATTCGCATTTCTACAACTCGATAGAAACACGGTATACGTGTTTTCTATTTCTTAAATTTTATATGCATCCTTAAAGGGGCTCAGTCACGGTATTTTGAGTTATTTTTAGCATCGAAAAATTACCGTTAAATTGCAGGAAACAAAACAACATTTGAAAACAACATTTCATAAAGATAAAAAAGCATCAAAGAGATAATAATAAACAATAAAGGAACAAGGATGGTTGAGGATGGAGAAGATTGACACGGATTGCAAACAACGAATTTGAAAAGTTTAGCTAAACTTCTTCAAACCGTTTAACCGTGACTGAGCTCCTTTAACAAGACATTTATTTGTTTCCAGCTTGGAGCCTCAAAGTGACATCGACACGAAGCTAATGTTCAAGAAGTTATTGCCCATGTTGCAGAATCTCACCGACATTGGTGAGAAAAGTCTGCAAGAAATTCAACGGTAAGTACCATTGTACGAAAATTCAAACAAAGCACAATTGTGTTTGCAATGACCGTCGCCTCAATCAGTTGTTTACAGCATGACAATAACGTAACACAATTTTAATTCGAGAAGGACCCCAAGCCCGCTCATTACAAGTCTTGTTACACATTCACCGTCCGCTAGAAAGTTAATGGCGATTGCCATTTAATCCTTAAAACGCCTTATCATTTACCATCATTCATGTGATATGCTAACTCGAACGTTTTTTCAAAAAAAAAAAAATCCAGAAAAAAATAGATCTTTTCTTATTGGGGGTTTCACATGGCGTCACTAAAATTCAAACAAAACTTTTGATCCTCCGAAGATTTTACTTTCATGATGTATTATAAGAGATCCTTTCCGTTTTGTTCCCAAACTGATGCTTTTCTAAGAAGTTAACAAAACACAGTTTCATACATAGCAAAGATATATGCAAAAAATACCGATAACTGAGAAAACGGAGAAAAAGAAAAGAAAGACGCAAAGAGATAAGCATCGATATCGACTTTAGCGCGTGCCCCATAACAAAAAGAAAGACGCAAAATTAGCCGGAATTGAATAAGGAAATATGTACTTCGAGTTGAAATGGTCAATTTCAGCCTTCTGAAGACCAATTTTAACTTTAGAACACTCGAAAAAATGGACACAGGCCTAAAAAGCACAGCTTTTCTTGATAAAACATCTAGCTGTTCAACGGTTAATTCCATGTGATTTGATATTGCTCGCAACAATATATAATACTAGTATGATTTGACCATAAAAGCTCTTCCCGCAAAATAGTATTCATTCCTATACATGATTACAATATTTCAATTTTTTGTATTAAATTAGTTGAAAAAAGAAACGAACAGACCATGCAAAGGAATATTGAAAATTAATCTAAGCCCTAATTCAATACATTGGGTACAGCTATCCAATACCTTGGGGCTGGGCTTCCTCTTTCGATTCCTTCTAGAATCTAATACAGCTTATTCTATATACTTAGCAAATTTCTCGATAGCGGAGGAATGGATATGGAAAATAAAATTAAGCCTGTTTACTTTGCTTTCAAGATTAACGTCAACTCTTCACTGTGAAGTTTCCCTTCCTCAAAAGACGAGTCTGATCTGCCAGGCCAAGAGGATTTTGGAACGTACTACTATGAAGAAGAGATGGAAGTTGACTCAGAGCCCATTTTGCTTTATGGTACTGGATAGGACGCCATTTCAGCACGTGTTTAATACTTCCCTTAATCCCTTCACAAGATTCAATCTGGAGGAATACCTGCAAACCGTCCTTACAAGCGATCTCACCCACATCATTTATAACGTCTTAGTTAAAAATGCAAGTGAAATCAGAAAAAACGTAAACTACAGGATTTTGTCCAAGTATTTCGAGATGGCTTCAAAGCTTGGAGGAGTGAGTATAATTCTTTTCTGGACTCCTTTCGTATATTTCATTGGAAATTCATTTTTATGCAAGCAACATTTTTCAGTTGACCAAACACAAAGCTACAAAGCAGAATGTTCTTGCCTATTCAGGCATGCACGGTTGTTTCATAAAAAGGCAACAGAACTACGTTGAGTTAATACCTTTTAGCTTACAGGCCGCTGCTTTTCAAAGGTTTATAGCGATAATATAATTAATGAACGATAGTATCTTAAGATCAATTGCAAGAATACAACGTTTCTACAAGATCCGCTAAAGCCGATAACATAAAAAAAAACAAAAGGTACCGAAAATCGTTCTGACATTGGCTTACCAGAAAATGTCGAAACTACGAATTGCCTTAACTGCATCAACCTCGTAAGAAAGTAGAAGTGCTGAAGCTGTATTTCATTTTTAGTGTCCAGAAGTAATTCGCATTTGTACTTCAAACAGCCATTACTTAACTGGGCAACTCACGCCACTCTTTCAATACAACTAATGAGAAGTATAAAAACCAAATCCAAACGTGATTCATACCCGGGCATTTTCGCGCACTTGGCGTCAACAGCTGCAGTTGCTTCCAATTCGTATTGACTCATTACACTGTTTGCATCTATTGTTCCTCTCAGCAATTCGCCCTTAGGCCATCTCAGTACGAAGCCTTCGTTGATGACAAAGATGAATGGATTAGTGACAAGTTCTTCACTCAGCAGCGCTTAGCTGGAGTCAACCCCATGTCACTCATGAGAGTCACCAATAGTTGTAAAGGTAAGTGTTGTTCTTACGGCGGTACTTTTCCGGTTGCATTCTACTGATAATGAGCCTTGTCCCATCTACTCTTGTTCTGATAAAAGTCGTTTGAGGGTTTACTCTATTAAAAACATTGCAAGCGTAATTTAACACGGAAAACTTATTTCCTTAATCAAGTATTTCCTTAGCTTAAGAGAATGGATCAAAATAAGTTGACACTGGCGCATCAAAACGCCAATGGTTTTGGTAGGCCATAAATATCCTTTTTCTTAATACACTGCCACAATTAACCAGCAATCCTTCTTAGATCTAGACTGACTCGTCTGATGATCTTTTTCAGGAAATAAAGAGAAAGAGGAAGGTGTGTTGCTAAATGTCTAGGAATTTGGCACGTATGAAAAAATGTCAAATATATCAGATAATGACCTACAGAAGTAGAAGAAGTAGAATAATTGATATGCAACAAAATACCAACAAACGTGTTAAATTATCTCCGTCTTAATCTACTGTCAATTATCGCATCAAGATTAATTTACCCGTAAGCTTTTTTAACTCGTTAATAAAACATTTATTACAAATTATTGTAGTCTAGCTCCTCTTCCCTAATTCGTCATTACCGCATAATAAAAGTCCCTCGCTGCAAAGAGGACTGGTCCCCAAAAAGCCAAAATCGGTTTTTTGAGCCATCCATTAAAGCAACAGTTCGCTTGCCCAATGATGAAAAGAAGCACAGTCAATAAGGAAAGCAAATTAACCGAAACGTTTTAGCGTTAATCTACAGTCGTACTTCGAGGAATATAAAAAAAGACCTAAAAAAGAGGATTTGTCGGTCAATCGTCGTGCACGAATCAAAAATTCATATAATCAATTTGGGCGCATGTTTTCATTTTTTCACATTTTTAATTAATTTCAACAGCCACAATAGGATTCGACTGGAAGAAGTTTAACAAATTGCTGAATCCTAAGTTTAAGTGGGAAGCTGCTGTACAGAGAGCTTTGGGACCTCACTACTCATTAAAACAAGTTGGTTCTTTTTTGTTTTATTCGTATGTCTATAAACTTAGTAACTATCACCCAATAGTGTATACTTCTTACTACATAAACATATTTCGCATGCAGAACTGGACGGTGGTCGGATAAACCGTTTGTAATTGCAGCAACTTCCGCTTAACGTTTATATCATGATTCCCAAAAGCAGAAGTTGCGAAAAATAGTTAATTGAATCACCGCGAGCTCGCAGAAATTTTGGTTGAGTTCAGCAAAAACGCGATGCATTTCTAATTCAGAAACATTGCTATCAAATTTTCTCTACTCCATATTTGGGTCTTCCTGCTTGGCATTAAAGTGTTCTGATCATTTTTAACTAGTCATAGTTGACATAGATTTCAAACAATTCGAGGAAACGTTTTGTTTTCTTCCTCTAGATAAAACTAAAATCACTCTAGTGTGATGCTTTCAAAGTAAACAATTCATTTCTCAGCGATCAAAGAAGATCAGTAATTCATTTCTTGGCTTTTAGGCCATTGATCAAGATCGCCTTTATGTTCTACGCTACGAGTTTATGGACAATCTACCCAGAGAGCCGGATCTCACAGACAATGATACTCGACGGACAATGTGGGACACTTACTCTCCCATCGCACTGTTTGCGTCTGCGCCAGAATTTACCACTGGACGCAATCATCTTGTTCCTGTGGCCATTCAAATGGACTTTAAACCAGGTTTAGTATATCTTATTTATCATCCACTTTACTCCAGTCAGTGCACATACAGTTATCTAGTGAACTACTGCTTGAAGCAACCCACCATTAATACATGTAGTTGTCTGATAGTTTAAAGTGAACAGTGTCTCATTTTTCAGATACCACAAAATTGTGTTTGTGTATACATCACCACTCGTCTCAAAAACAACCATATTTGATGACGACAAACTGAAAACGAAAAACATATTAACAAAATCACCTAACGGAAAAAGACGAAATATTTAAACGAAGTCAAACAATCTGAAGAAACTTTCCCGGAAATCGAACTCTAAAAGGTACACATCTTAATTGGCATAAACTAGATTATCACAACCAAAGATTAATATCACATAACGCTGCTAACAGACCCCTTCTGGATACTCGAAAGAGAAGATCAACAACGGCGCCTGGAGAATCAAAGAGAAATTGCTAGCATAGTCTAAAAGACTACTCTGCTTAGATTACAGATTACATACTTACACGACAAGGCAACAATAACTTTAAGAAATAAAAACTATACAAAACTATAACGAAGATTAACCAACTTTACTGTTTTAGCTAGGTAGATAACTTTGCAGCGCTCTACTTCTCTCTTACTCTAAATCGCATTTTTATCCTGTTTAGACTCTGCCGTGTACACTCCAGAAGATGGCGATAATTGGATGCTGGCCAAACTGAACCTTCAAATCACAGATCTCGGATATGCACAAATCGTGGAGCATCTTGGAAAGGTAATTGTAATTACCTCTTCGAGGAAAATTATACCAACTCACAGCATTGAACTCCGTCCTCGAATTTAGGGAAAATGTATTAAGAACAAGGGATACGTTCCCTGGGACGGAAAAAAATGATATCACATCGTTTTTTTTTTTTTTAAATAATAGCCACTGAGCGCGGTCACCCCTTCGTTGCTTCAACTTTTTAAGAAAACAGTCCCAAGAAAATACGCGCGCAGATTGGTTTTAAATAATTTCTGTTTCTATAAATCGATGAAGACACAAAAACTACCACGAACTCTTTGACGTATAGATGGCGCGAGCAAAGAGAATTTATATTTTGATAATCAAAATTAACAAGTTGTTACCCTTTTTCTCGTCGAGCTATTTTCTAAGTGAAATAGGAAACATCTTATCCGTGTTTCTATCAGGTTATACAAACAGCAGTGAAAAGTTTAGGAGAACACTCACAAGAATTTTCAAATTTCACGACGCAATCTCTTAAGACCTTGTTGCTAGCCACTTTCTCTTGCTGTATTTATACCCCGTGGAAGAACGCGGACAGCGTCAGGAACCGTCAAATCCTGCGAAAGGGAAGGGAACAAGAGCGAACTTTAAACGAGCGGGAAATGAAGACTAAATAATTTATCGCGGATGGAAGTTCGAGCAAATAGCAAACACACCGGAGACACCAATTTTTCCAGCAATAAGAGGTTTAACAATTCCACGTATTTCCTCGCACAAATCACTTATTACTTCAACTTTTCTTTAGGTCCATTTAATGATGGAGCCATTTTGCGTCATACTAAAACGCGCCCTCGCCTCCGAGCACCCACTTCATCAAATACTGAAGTACCACTGCCGCGATGTCACAGTCCCGAACTCCGTGGGCACTCCAGCACTTGTTGGTGAAGGAAACTTCATGGATCAGCTATTTGCGTTTGGAAATAAAGGAACGAC
>JAHPZR010006438.1:42500-45554 GCA_019787425.1 Platygyra sinensis
ATCATAGCCGAGAACCAATCAAAATGCCAGAATAACTTGGGTTATTATGTAAATAGTTTTAGTTAATAACTATTGCTTAAAATTTCTCTGAAATCCGAAAGTGCCAGTCAATGTACTATATCACAATTTATTGATATCTAAAGATATTATTACGATAATGAAGACGTCAAGAATGACAAGGAACTTAAGGACTACCTGAATGAACTCTCTGCCGATGGGTCTGTTATCTTTGGCGGCCGATATGGAAATGTGAGTATAGAACATTCCTAATATTCATTGCAGTACCTTTATATTGCCGGTTTCTTTCTACAGTCCCAAGTTTGAATCTTAAATCAACTCTGATTTAATTTTTCAAAAAACAACTACACAAATCAATTTATGTAAACTTGACTCTTAAATAAACTTGCCCCAAACGCTTACATTAGATTACCAAACAAGCACCTGATCAGAACTAGCATGCCATCATCATCGTGTCCTTTTCCCTCTGAGGAAAATAGCGCCATAATATACTTATCATATCCTCTTCTTAAACTAAATACATGGTTACTCTCTCTTATACTCTAACATAATAACTCTAAATAATTCCCATTCTTACTAAAAGCAGATTAAGATATAAACTTTTCTATACCACTGTTTTTCACATCTGAGACAGAAATAAAATTCTGCGTTGTTTCCATCTTCCAGTTTTATACAAAATTTTAGCCAAAAAATTTACCGACTTTTCAAACGAGGTTTCTGTCATCCATACAAAGGATGATTTTGACGTTTCTTCTCAATCTTGTCTCATCACTCAATAGCGAAGCGCGCGAAGTCTAAAAATAGAATGCAAATCACTGAATTCCCCGCGAGACTCAGTCGACATAAGCTTGTTCTGAGGGAAATACAGGGAATATAAGCGAAATTTCTGTTTCACAAGTGTTTTAGGAACACCTGCTTTTGCTCTTAAAGAAATCTTCAAAATCATCCACCATTCCAGTTTGTTTGTCTGAGTCATGACGTCACTCGCGCGCTTCGCTATTGTTTGTAACATGGCAAATTCTGTTCATTGAATAAATTAAATAAACTTCGTTTTCTAGGCCCCAATGATTGCATTAATCGATCTTCTCTTTGACAGATTAAAGGGTTTCCTGCCAGGATTGGCACCAAACAAGAACTCTGTGATATTGTGACTCGCATCATCTCACAACTGACCATTCAACACGCCGCCGTCAATTACCCTTTATCTGACTATGCTGAGTACATCCCCAACCTACCAACCAAACTGTACAACGACACCAGGATCAAACCAGAAAAATTCGATCCTCTACGACTGCCAAACAGGAAAACGTCTTCTGTAAGTATGAATTAATGTGTTTAAAATTATGATCGAGGGTGAGAATTTAACAACCACAAGAGATATTTGCCTGATGAAGACTCGTATAAACCTCCAGAGTTTTGTTGGAAACTACTCCACTTGTCCACTTAAAGTCTTTACCTAAAGAATGATCAAAGTGAGACAGATAGCACCTCTCCTGTCTGGTAAAACCCATTACTATAAATTTACCGTAGTCTCCTGTGAATCCATGAATTTGATTGCCTAAATTACCGTTTTCTATCCGCTGATAAAAAAAAAATTACGCATCAGTGCCCATCGCGCATCGCGTTTGAACTTGATGTAATATACTAAACAGTTCTTTTCTACGCGTTACCTGATTTTTTTTTTCTTTTTATGCAATGAGACTACGGTAAATTTATACTAAAACAATTAAAACAACTACACTACTCGCCCTCGTTTTCTACGAGCAACAGTCAACTCGGCTGCGCCTCGTTGACTATCTGCTCATACAAAACTCGGGTGAGTAGTCTAAAGGCACTCCTCTTTTCTTTTTTGAAATCGCCGTCTTTCTTTTGGAGCTCCTTTTCGGAGATCAAACAACACTTTCAATATAAAAAGTTTCGAATTACCTGAAATTCTTCTCCAAACGCCGACAAATAGCAGTAACGTACCCCCTGTATAAAGGAAATGTTACATCCACGTTAAATATCATCATGAAACATGGACAACATCTTTTAATTTTAAAAAAAACACGCCTCAATCGCTTTAATAGGCAGATAAAGCACATCACTACGACTGCCGTGATTGAAAAGATCTGGGGAGAAAACGTCTCGGTCATCTGCAATGTTACCAAAGCGAAATAGAAAGATGTCGGCCGGGAAACATGAGCTACTCTTTTATTTAGTTTCTCACAGTCAAATGGTTTCGCTCAAAGAATGAGGGCTCTTCACCTTCTTGCTAGGATAAGCAGATAATTTCAAACCGAAAACCGATGCCATACACTTTATACAATAACAATTTTATGGATAAAAAATATAATTTCAGAGACAAATATCTCAAACAATATCGAGTGAAAAACAAATTAACCAATACTTGAAAAAAAAGCAAAACGGCATCGCATAGTTATCCAGATATAAAACATCTTCACCAAACCCTCAAAGCAAAATTAACCAAAGAAAAACAACCTCCTGCTCAACACGAATATTTCACTTGACTCACTTCCCAATACAATCCAACACCTTTGGCAAAACTCATCATAAATTCCGGACCCGCCAAAAAAGAAGTACGGACCCAAAACTTTTGTAAAGAAATACTGAAATTTCCACAGAGCCATAGGCGCCTATGGCCCTGTGGAAACTCCAGTATATCTTTACAAAAGTTATGGGTCCGTACTTTCTCTTTTTGGCGGGTCCGGAAGGAATTTATGAATGAGTTTTGCCCAAAGGTGTTGGATTGTATTGGGAAGTGGGGAAAAGTGTCAAGTGAAATATTCGGTGTTGAGCAGGAGGTTGTTTTTTCTTTGGTTAATTTTGCTTTGGGGGAGGGTTTGCGTTTGAAGATGTTTTATATCATCGGATAACTATTGCGATGCCGTTTTTGCCTGTTTTTTCAAGTACTTGGTGGAATTATGTTTTTCACTCGATTATTGTTTGAGATATTTGTCTCTGAAAATTTATATTCTTTTATCCATAAAATTTGTTATTCGTTTATTAAAGTGTATGGGCAATCGGTTTTTCGGT
>JAHPZR010006441.1:0-32819 GCA_019787425.1 Platygyra sinensis
TTTCGGTAATTATCTTTGCCAAATGACCTGTTGCATTGTTCTCCTTATTAAATGACTTCAACAGAATAATATTGGGAATGAGTTTATTCAAAGATATGTGTTGTTGAATTTAATGTTCACCAGACTGAGTGTAAAATGGAAGGAAATACTGTTAATATGCATATGAAATTACATACCTATTCTACTTCTTAAGTGCTCAATGGCGCATTGTAAAACATCTTACTCTGGTCAATCACAATGAGCACAGACTATCAAATGAAGCAATCAAGTAGCTGATGCAAAGTGTGAGAAAGGGATTAGTGACAACCTGTCAAGAATGCCTCCAACCAACAAAGTAAGAACAGTTTCCACCCTACAAGGACTTAAAATATATGGAGGAAGCCCCCGGAGGGGGGTACTCCCTTATAAGAGCTTAATAAGGACGTGCGGCCAGCCAGGGTATGTTTTTCGGGATTTATGTCTTAAACAGGGTATCGAATTTATCATTTTTTGTCTTAATCAGGGTATCGGCTTATCAATTTTTGTCTTAAATGGGATATCTTTTCTTGGATGATAAACAGCAAAATTTTTACAAGCTCTTGCAAATTATTATTGACTTCCGTTTACTTTGGCATTGATACCAGGCACATTAAATTTCCATTGATTACACAACAAGAAAGCCACACAATTTGTAACCGCAACTTTTTATCTATGTCTTAAACAGGGTATCAAAAATCGGAATTCTGTCTTAAACAGGGTAGGAAAATCAGCGATATTTGTCTTAAACAGGGTCAGGGTATGAGGGGCCGGGCCCTAAAACTGATACATGCCATAGTGTTGGAATGTGAGTGCTTAACCTCAGCTCAGCACAACTTTTCCACCTTCCTCATAAGCACGCTGAGGTCATTATGCAAGTAATAAATGATGTGTGCCAAGAATACTGAACAATTTTTCATGTCCTCAAGTGGTTGTACATTATTATTGTTCCCATAATGATATGCAAGACACTTACAAATACTACATTTGGTGACAACCAGTTCAAGTTCAAAATTGCTTTATCATTGAACTTGAATTGCTTGCCATAAAATATAGTGTTTGTAAGTGTATTCAGTGGTAGATTCAGACCTTGAGCTAACAGGGGGGGGGGGGGGGGGTAGTTTTGTTTTGCTTGCTCTGCCGGCTTTTCTTACTTCTACATTCTTTTCCCTGGACCCCTCCTCTAGATCTGCCAGTGGTATTGCATGCCACTGGTCAGTGAACAATAGTTATGTGGCAGACATAATTGTTTAATGTTCGTCAAACACACATTTTTATATTGTGTGGGTTAGAAAAATTTGCTTGTTGCAATTTGTTGTGGCATGTTGCTGGCTAATAATTTTATTTTACTGCTGTGACCAAAGAAACAATCTAATTTGGAAACAGTACTTTTTTAGTGCTAGGAAAACCTTTCTAACTACTACCCTAGGCCCCATCTAGTAATCTGTAAACACCTTGAAGAATATGAAAGGTTTCAAATAAGTAGTATGAAACTTATCAATACAAGTAGACACACAGTGCAAATTCTTACAACATGGCTTTATTATGCCAACATTGATTGAAGACAATGTTGGGAATGCTTGAATAATACAAACGTTTAAACATAATACATTATATAGTTATCACTGTCTAGATCAAAGAATACTACTTTGGAATATGTAATTTTTATTTATCCTTTTTATGAGTAACTAATACTCTGTTGGAATGTTATCACCTATAAACCTTATTTTTTGAGGTTGCCTTGGCTTGTGGAATACACCAAAAATATATACAGCAGCTTTCATACATGTTTTATTGACCCCTTTCAGAGCCAAAGTACGGCACAACGTACTTGTAAAAATACTCAGCAATACTACGCAACAAAACGTCTAATAAGATGTATTTAATGCCTGCAGACTGGCTCTAAAATTACTTTAACACCATCCAGACAGCAAATACATTTTACAACAGAAATGTCATATGCTATAATCTAAGAATATTCACAATAATATTTTCAACCTAAACTCAGAAGAAAAATAAAAATATTCAATTCAGCCTCGACCAGTAAAAACAATATTATTATTAGAAAAATGAGTGCATTTGAAATAAGATTTGAAATAAGCCTAAACCTAATACAGGCAGAAGGCCTTTATTTAAGGAATACGTGTCCAAGAAAATAGAAGCGATTTTCCGTATAAAAGAACAAAGCTCAGTAACGAGCAAAAGCTCCTTTTTAGATTATTTTGAAATTCGACCATAACGAACGCTTTAAACTCTTCTTTGTTTCCGTACGTAGAAAAACTAATCACACATGAATATAGAACAACAAAAACAACAGCGCATAAGGCCACATGTGACGAGCTGCAGCTCTTTAGCTGCCGGCAGATTTGTACTTCAACAAAAGCTTTGGTTTACATTGTTATGTATATTTTCCCGGGCTTATTTCTACTTCTATGGTATAGGTTACATCTTTTAAATTAAAATCTAACGGAAAAGATTACCTTTCGAATCGTTAATGGCAGTCTGATTCGACATCGCTTGAACTGAACTGCAATCCAACCTCTTAAAAGCTTTTTCATTCGTATAAACACTCGCTACGTCCGCCATATTTCTTTAGGATGTATTTAAACCAATCAGCGTGTTTGTATGAATGGGCCAATCAACAAGGGTGTTAGTTCAGCGTTGCCCAGGGTCTTCTCCCGACGATCCGCCATCTTGAAAATCGTCGAGGAGAAGGCCCTGGGGACGAGGTTGAATGCAGTATGGTGTTGGACTGACGAGCTTTTATCCTTGCGTCATGCTAGATTTTCAAGTTCCCAACTCTTTCCTGGATGAGACCTCCGTTAAACGGGCAACAAGGGTTTGACAATCAATGGACATTGGGCCATGAAAGAGCTGGTGACGCAATCAAAAGCAGTTCATCGATTGCGCTCCAAAAATACCACAGTAGTATGGCACGGATGAATTGATCACTTGGTTCTACATGAGGTGGTAAGCACGGAATTAATGAGCAATGAAAATGAGATACAGGCCGTGTAGGTATATGGGGGGTTTGGTGCGGTTTAATGAGATACAGGCCGTGTAGGTAGATGTGAGGGAAATTGAGAGGAAGAAGAATATTATACACGTATTGTTTTATTGTTTTAAGAGTTTTATTATTGAATATTACATGAGTTTTTAAGAGAGATGTGTGTGTTGTAGTGGAGTGAGCCCATCCATCCGGGTGATATCGCGCTTATATAGAGAAAGAACAAAGACTTGTCTGAGAACCAATGAGGGAGCACTGCTAAACCGGTCAGACTGGGTTTGAGACCGGTTGGATTTGATGATTGAAAATGGCGGACATAGCTTGTCGGGAACGGGTCAAACCGGTTTTAAGGAGGTAATTTAAACTAAACCGGAAACATGCCTTCGGTATATGAAGAATACGCACAGAAACAAGCGTAAATGAACAGAGATGGAACACATGATCGAACAACAGATTACAATAAACATTGAAAAGGGAAAAAAAAAACGTTATTGTGTAAAGGGCTAATTCGCTTACAAAATTTGATTTTGCTTTTTTAATTAGACGAAAACAAAATGAAGACGAAACCTATGAGCAATGCTGAAAACTTGCCGGGAAAAGTGTTCATCAACTAATGGGTCTTCGTTGATGTAATATTTCCAAATCACTTTGGTCAATTTCCGACAATATACACACGCCTCATATGATCTCCATGGCATGTGCTACCGATACATGCCAGCATTCGTCTAACTAAATCGGTAAAATCAAATTTTTGTAAGCGATTTAACCCTTTATGTTTAGAGATTCAGGCAAGGCAATAAGGATCTCTTTCTAGCTGTGGGTGCCTCTCTGCTCAACTCTGCGAGGGAGAGAAAATAACAGACATTAAATTGATGTTTTATTTGCGATTTTACACGTATCACAATTTCGTTTGCAGAGGGGACAAAAGCGACTTGAACGAATTAAAGTTCTCAGCCATCTATAGATTAAAATAAAGCAACCTTTTACGAATTACTTCACAAGAACATAAGTTAGAACAATTCTCTATTGTTACACCGGTCTTATCGAATTCATCTGAAATTAAATTTGCAATTGCTCTCATCTGTCCAAAAACTTTCTGTGGTACATTGTTCCACAGCAGGGAAGTTGGTTTAGCTTAAAATCTTCCTCTAAACTGATGGTACAAGTAGATAATACCTGCAACACGCAAAATAAAACACACAAGTTACATCATTTGAAAATGGAAACCATACTACAAAAGACTGCGGTGTCAGTTTCTTTACAAAGCGGTTGCCGATATCAATAGGTAATAACCGTTTTAAAAGCGCGTCGTTGCTTTAATACTCAAAAAATTGTGGAACGAATGAAATTTAGGAACGTCGACAAGGAAACACAGGATAGTCAACATTTCACTTGTAGATCATTTTTGAGCGAAGCAGTAAGCATCCGAACAAGACAATGTTATTTAGCCAAAGCTTTTTTTTTTTTAATTACTACAGCAATTGAAAATAGGAACCACACTGCAAAAGACCGAAGTGTCGTTTCTTTACAAAGCGGTTGTCGAAAATGGCTTTTCAGTTATATCAATAGCTAATTACCATTTAAGAGCGTCGTTTTCTTAGAGTTGTAATCATGTTGGCAAGGAATTAAAAACATAGTCAACATTTTTCTTGCAGATAATTTTTAACGAAGTAGTTACCTTCCGAACAAGACCTTTTTTAGCCAAAGATCACTTTAAAATAATAATAATAATAATTATTACAACAAAAGATCATAACATTCTGTTAGAAGAGGAACAAACAATTTTCACTCGAGGGTCGAGAAAGAAACTTTCAGATTTTTTCGATTTGAGCTGCTCCAGTCCATAAACAAAAATTACATTTGAGAGAGCAATCATATTTCTTGACTTCAAATCAGTGCAAGAGTTTGGCGCGCATGTTTAAATCTTTTTGCCCTAAGAAGTAACCCCAAGATTTGTAAACATTTTCTTCCATTCGTTAGTGTAAACTGTAGTCAAGAAGAGCACAAATTAATTTGGAATTGGTTTCAATAATGCTGGTCGAGAAACTACGTGAGAACACTATGTTAATTATTTTTTTTTTCGACTTCAAATCGGTTCATTTTTATTCAAGGTTGAATGCAAAAAAAAAATTGTACATTGGTTTTGTGCGTTAGCATAATCTTGGTTTATTAGCGTAAGTAAACATTACGGACTCAATAGTCGTTGGTTAAAAGCCATAAACGATTACTAACTCGGGCATATTCAAACAGTTTTCGTCGTAATATGGATGCACTTAAAATCGGACCGGTTTCACGACGTCTTGCCTTAACCCGATGAAAATATTGTTAAAAATTGCATCATGCGATTGGTACGTTTAAAATCTGGACTAGTTTGATAGCGTCTAGACTTCAAATTTAATCCGGTTTGACCGCCCCCTGTTTTTCTACGAAACTGACGATAAAACATGTAAAAGGAGTGTGGCGGTCTAGGTTTTTCCATTCAACTTCGACAACATGAGAAGACAAGACAAGTTTAACCCTAAAGTCCAGCCCGCTGTTTTCAGTAAGTGAAGGATGACGAGTCGATGTATTGAACATGTTCCAGCTACATCGTTGGGTGACGAAGACGACATGGCTTCACGCCGTTCTGAATTTCCACTAGCAAACCTGGCAGGAAAGAGGGCCTTACACGAACACCATTTATTGCGAAAGAAATGTCGCTTTCGAATGCGTCAGGATATCATCGATGCATTTTGGACCGTTTACGAGCAAGAAGCTTGGAATAGAATAAATGAGGTAGCTGGAAATCGTGACGTGACGGTCAAAGATGTGGAAGCATTTGCGCTCGAAGCTATTCTCTCTGTAAATAAAAAGGAAATTGTGAAGTTATGGCGTGAAAAATTAATGCTCATGTCTCCGACAGTGGAACAACATGAAATGGTCCCGTTTCACGATCGTTGGGTTCAAAACTAATTTAAAGATCAAGAACACTTTGAAGAAATTCAAAGAAGATTGCATACGAATTAGAAAGCAAACAGTTCAAATGACTGGCTAACTGAGCTTGTCAATGAAATGCTTGTATCCCCAGACACTCCACCAACACCAGAATTCAACAATGAAAGAGTCTGAGAAGCGTTAACGAAACTCGAGTTTCTTCATCCTGAGATATTTGAAGACCTGCAATCGTTTGTGGAACCTAATACAGAAGCAAATAAACTTAATAATGATTCCCTGACATTCCCCCGACACCAGAGCCGTTTAATTGTTATAGGATTTCAGAAACGTCAAATAAACTCGACTTTGTCATCCCGGACGTATGCGAAGATAGACTGACTGTATCTCCCAAAACACCACTCGACGAAGTGTTTGAAGCTGACGAAGATATGTATTAATATTCCTGGACGACAATTGGGAAGAAATAGACTGGGAATGAAGAGAAATGCTTCATGCAACTTCAAATAGTAAAAGAGACATTAGGTTGAAATGTCTACTAATATTTAATTCAATGTTCTATACACTACAGTAATAGCTATTAAAACACGATGAAAAAGAGATAAAGGCTGCCTGGTGCACAATTATCTACATCAAGAACAAAAACGCTATTATATAAAGGGCTAAAGGGCTATTTAATAAGACGAATACAAAATGAAGATGAAACCTTTGTACATAGTCGAAAACTTTCCGGGAAACATTTTAATCAACCAATGGATCTTGGTTGATGTCAATATTTCCAAATCAGTTTGGTCAATTCCCGACAATGTACATATGCCTCATCTCCATGGCATGTGCTGCCGATACATGCTAGCAATCGTATAACTAAATCGGTCAAATCAAATTTTTGTAAGCAGATATTGTTTTCTTTATTGTGTGTAAAATATACGCTCTTTTGGCTTTATTAAAGCGTCGGATTCGGAGCAAAGAACGCGTCCGAACGTGTAAGGATTACGTCATTGGCAGGGAAATAACCACGGCCATACCATTAGATTTCGTGGTATATTATATTTCTTTTTCTTGTAGTTGTGTGACTCAATTCTTCATTTTCATTGTCACTCGAAGTTTCTTCAGATATGTCCTTGCATTTAATCACTCTGTTTAATAAGTATTTGCGTTTACTGATTGCTGCTTCTGCGGCTTCTGCGTAATCCATTTCTTCATCATCCATAAACCTACGCAGTGTTTTCATGACCTGTTTGTGTACTGGATCAGTTTTAAGGACCTGATACCACTTTAGATAGTCCAGGTACAAGACTCGTAGCCCCTTTCTGTAAGCAGGAAGTAGAAGATTAGACGCTCGATGTTCAGCATCATTCTTGAGTAGACCCTGCGTTGTGTATTGCTCGACCTGCTCCTCCCAGGCCGCATTCAGATCATTCACAGATTCCTCACGCAATTTATCCAAGGGATCAGTATCATTATCTTCAATGGTACTAGTCGTGCTTTTGTCGTCTTCGTCACTTAAATCTTCCTCTTCAGCCTCTGTCCCATCTATAGCGGTATTGGTCATGCTTTGGTCATCTTTATCAGTAAAATCTTCCTCTTCAACTTCTGTTTCATTTTTATCAACATCGTCGTAAACATTGTCGTCATATTCATCTTGACTAAGACTGTCTTTATGTATTTTGTTTGGTTTCCCTCGGCCAAACGAAGTTGGATTGCTCTCGATCACCTCTTCTTCTAAACCTTTATGACAACCATGTTTCTCTTGTCGGTATCTGTTGTATCTTCGGCTAAATGACCTTTCGCAGAACCGACAAAGATGCCCCATAGATTCCCCGGTGTTTACTCGTCGATTGCCTGTCTTCAAATGAGTAAAGCAATGGCGTCTTCCTCATTATAACAACTAAGTCACTCAGAGTTGATTAGGTTTTCGAGGTTTACTGGGCTTAACCAATTTTAGGGTCAAGGTAATCCGGTTTTTACCTACCCCGTGGATACAACACGGCAAATCCGATTCTAAACAAGTCCAACTCAAGCCAGGTACAAAACGCAATTTCCTTCTTTGATTACAATGGCATCATGCAAACTGACATCATGTTCTGCAATAGTACTGTTGAGGAAGATTGCGTACGAAATTTTCCCTTTGGATCTATGTATAGCTCAGGTCAGAAAGGAACAGTAACAGAAATGAAATGATTGAAATGAAACAGATTTGCCTGTGGACTTCCATGAGATCCGAGTTAGCAGTTTATTGAAAGTGACTAGCGTTTGGTTACTGAGACATTATTTGCCGAGTTCTTACAATAAGTAATTCTTAATTACTTAATCGGTGATCCAAACTGATGACCACAAACTGAGTAATTCTCAGTTACTCAGAGTATTCTCACGCGCAGCATTGGATTATATCGCGGGAGTAGCTTTTAATTACTCGGAGTGATTTCAAATGAGAGTGGTTCTAAGTAACTCAGAGTATACTCACGAGCAACATTCGAGTATATATATCGCCGGAGTAGCTTTTAATTACTTCGCCAATCCAAACTGATGACCACAAATTGAGTAGCTCTCAATTACTCAGAGTATTCTCACGAGCAGCATTCGAGTATATCGCAGGAGTAACTTTTAATTACGCAGTACGATTTCAAATCAGAGTAGCTCTCTCAATTACTCAGAGGTACTCACGAGCCGTAGTTGAGTATATCGCCGGAGTAACTTTTAATTACTCGGAGTGATTTCAAATCAGAGTGGCTCTCAATTACTCAGAGTTTTCTCACAAGCAGTATTCGAGTATATCGCCGGAGTATCTTTTAATTACTCGGTACGATTTCAAATCAGAGTAGCTCTCAATTACTCGGAGTATATTAGGGAACAGTATAAGAGTATTTCGCCGTAGTATTTTTTAATACTCAGAGCGATTTAAATTACTCAGAGTATTTTAGCGGGCAGTATTTGAGCAATTCGATGATAGCGCATGCTAACAAGGGACAAATGGAAGCCATCAGCGAGACCGTTCTACATCTTCTTAAAGGGAACACTGTGATACCTACTCCATCATTTAAACGGTTGAAGCCACACAAGTCAAAGCTCCTCTATCTAACACGCAAAAAAAAAACAAGTCTTGAGAAGAAAAAGCTAAAGCTCAATCCGGACAGCGAGGATTTTTACCGGTTCTCGCCTCTTTAATTGCTCCCCTCGCCATCGATTTATTAGGAAAGGTTTTCAAATGAAACATGCACAAAAGATGGTGATGATACCTGAACATTTAATGCAAAGCATCGAAACAGAACGTCGCTTAAAGGCTCCCCTTCAACTCACGACTTTGACACTTTTAGATCAACACATGAAGCAAATCATGGACTCCTCTTTCCAAGAAGATCAAAAAGTCTTATTGCTGAATCATCTTCTGCAAAGGTACCAAGCGTTAACAAAACAAATGAAAAGTGAAGTAACCGTAAAACCAGCTGTGGTGTTACCCATGTCAGAGCCAACGCCTCCCACAGAGAGAACTCCCGATCCTAATAGTCTTTCCTCGACATCAGACGCTAAGTCTACAAAAAGAGTTACACCGAGAAAATTACCGACGACGCCTGTAACGACTAAGCAGTCAAAAACCCCCTCAGAATTGACACACCTTCTCCCGTTTTACCTGAGGACTCAGCGCATGCAATAATGATGGAATCGCCACCAGATTTTAAGCGTAAAACTGGAAAACGTCGTTACAAGCCAAGAACACCCTTGGTGACAAGACTACGAAGCAATAAACAATGGGAACCTTACTAAACTAGAAAAACCGGTTTCTATTTCATGGATTATATACAACAAGAAATCCCCGAGTGTGTATTCATTCATCATCATATACTCTACATGATGGTCCCAAACATCCTGGACGACCATTGCAACAACTGTGATGACACGGTAAAGTGGGCCTACTGGAGTCGTCTGGCCTTCTTGTTATATAATGAAATTCGAAGAAAAGAACCTACTGTCCTCCAAGATAATCAAAAGTTGACAACATGCTTAAATGATTTGCTGGTTACTAAGGATGAAAACCGACCAGTCGTTTACTGGCTCTGGCACGATCTGTTAGATATCTTGGATTTCATGCCGGACCCCTGAGGATCAAGTCTGGATCGATGAAATCACTCTTGAGGATGAAACAGAAAAATATTCTCGAAATCATTATGCAACCTAACCAGTTCTGTCAAACCTGTTGGTACTGGTTAGATTTGATCGTCAACGGAGTTGACGAAGTTGACCGGTAAAGTTCCGGTTTGACATGATCATTAAGAAGATTGACAAGTAAAACTGTACAAAAGTGCTACGATTGCAGTCTCACGTTAGTTTCAAGATAAGTTACTCAAAGTGTGGACTTTGCCTGAAAGACCTTGAAGTCATCAGACCCGCTTCAGGTATACCTTACACTCGATGTGTGGACTGGAAGTTATGTCCCTTCTTCTGCCGGGAAGATAGTATACATTCTTATCAAGAGTGTCTTTTCAATCGTGTTATACCTTAATACAAAGTACATGAAGGTGGACAGTTGCCTTATTGCAGACATATGGACGTTGCGACATTAAAAGTCTCAAGATCTCAGAAGAATCCATTCCGGCCCTACTTTACCTGTAGAAAAAAAAAGAAATGTGTAGATTCTTCCAATGGGCTGACCAGCTACCTGTGGATGTTTCTGAAGGATCATCTCCACCACAAGTGGACATGCTCAACAAACACATTCCAAGAACCAAGCTACAAAGATAATTTGCCGTTTCAGAAAACTGACATCTTTGAACATTTACGCTCATTTATAATATTATAATGATCGTTACTTTTGTTTGTAAACTTTGCCTACACGTAATAAATTTTGTTATTTATGCACTTGAAAAAGTTTGTTGGTATTTCTTTTCCAAAAACTTTCCGTTACCTTTAAATTATCTCCTTAAAACCAGCTTTACCCGTTCCCGACAAGGTATGTCCTCCATTTCCAATCATCAAATCCAACCGGTCTCAAACCCAGTCTGACCGGTTTGACAGTGCTCCCTCATTCGTTCTCAGAAAAGTCTTTGTTCTTTCTCTATATAAGCGCGATATTACCCGGATGGTTGGGCGGTACGTTCACTCCACTACAACACACACATCTCTCTTAAAAACTCATGTAATATTCAATAATAAAACTCTTAAAACAATAAAACAATACATGTATAATATTCTTCTCCCTCTCAATTTCCCTCACATCTACCTACACGGCCTGCATCTTATTAAACCCCAGCAAACCCCCCATATACCTACAGGGTCTATATCTCATTATCATTGCTCATTAATTCCGTGCTTACCACGTCCTGTAGAACCAAGTGATCTATTCATCCGTCACATACTAGTTACAACGCTCCAATTTTGTGACCAATCAGTTATCGGGATTCAAAATTGTTTTGCAACTAGACAATTTGTTTTTATCAACTGGGTTGATAATGTAAATTGACCACCGTAAAGAGATTCGGCAGCTGACGTTTCGAGCGCTAGCCCTTTGTCGGAGCGAATCGAGGAATCGAATCGAATCGAGTTTCTGTCGAAGGCAACGGTTTATGCACCAGCGTGCACTACAAACCCACAGATTCCTATAATGTTTTGCTCTATTCATCTTCACATCTATTACATGTCAAGAATTTCACTCAGTTTTTTTGACTTCGTCCCCTTTGTAGTGAGGTCTCTGATTTTTCCTTAAAATCGGAGGAAATGTGCGAGTTCTTCGGCAAACGTGGCCATCCTGCCTCTGTTGTTCTAGCAGGCCATCAACGCGCGCAACAAATTGATCGGCGTCAGCACTACAAACGTCTCAGAACGTATATTTAGCGCCGGCTCGCATAAAAAAGTTCCCGGATGTGTCGCGGCATTCTGGGCGATTTGCAAAATTTGTCCTTTCTTTTGCAGCTTTGAGAAATTGTCGGAACCCAAGCGATCCATTAAGGACGGTGCCTACTAAATACGAAGGTTTTTGGGCCAAGTTAGGACCACGTGGAAAAAGTATATCTTTGCAAGGGCTTTTGGAATCCACACACACAAAAAAATAGAGGTAGCCACGCATTTTTTCGAGATAATTAGCCTTGAATCCCAACAAAAATGCTGACATCAGCATTTTTCTGAGAAGAGCGAGAAACGATACTTCCTCAGAGATTTTCGTAGAATTCGCCTTTACACACAGAAAGGCAAACATTTTTAAAAGGGTCTTTAAACTACATGGCAAATGGTAACATTAAAATCATTTTTGGTACGTTTTTAATAACAAAAGCGTTGCAAAAGCGCTTATAGCGTCTCTGACAGCTTTCCTCTGGTTCAGTTAAAATACAGTCTAAATACCGTTTGTTCAAAACCAGAAACTGATCACATGTTGAATAGGCTTGCCACTTCCATTTCGCAACAAAAAATGTAGGGGTAACCACGCGTTTTTTTTTTAAGTTATTGATCTTTTTTGAAAACTTTTACGGTGCCCGTTACATTCCTTCCTGTCACCTCCCCAGTAAGGAAGACATTTGCGTTTTTGCGCGCGCACTACGCCATCTGATCTGCAGGTACATGTTTACAGTTGGATTTCAGTGTAATTTTCGAAAGATAATAGCTAGGTTTTCAGCTGGAAGACGTTACCAGTTAGTAGTTAGCGATATGCTGCTATTCTGGTCTCCCTGTTTTAAGTACAGGCTTATTAAAATTGATTCGGTCACCGTAAGGAAATTTTGCGTAATGCGCAGAACGTGTGCGCACTAACAAAATTAGGCAACGTCCTTAAGGTTATTCCCGGGTTTTGCATTGCGCATTCATACTGCGCACGATTTTTGCGTCATCAGCGCGCGCACATGAGCGCGCGCGCGTAGAAAACATGAGAGATTTCCCTCAAACTAAGCTCGATAGCGAGATAAAAACTCTTTTTCTCTTAAACGAGCACGGTGATCCCACTTTTTATTTTATAAATTCAATGAGAACAATATCCGCAATAACTGAGAAAAAATTTGGCAGAAATCTATGGCTACTTTTTTGGCAAATGAAATAAATGCTACAGATAGAGACGTAACGGGCGCAATAGAGCTAGTCCAAATTATGTTTGCTTTAAAGGATAAAAATATCAGTTAATAATGCAGGGTATTTGAAGCCATTTTTCTGGGACGTAGATGAATAAGCAATCAAAGAAAGTCAAACTCTGTGTGATATAACACGCCGCATTGAAAAATAACCGAACTTATTTGTTGCGCACTGAGATAACCAAAAGTCACCTAAATAACCATATTTGTCAGCATCGTGGCATGAAAACAAGCACGGTGACGCCCTCTTTTTATTACGTTTTTAACATCTCCTTGTATACTGTAATGACACCATACCAAGTTTTAACGGAAATCTATGGCGGGTTCTTTTACCCGGGAATCACCTTAAGGTGGCTCCCTATAGTTTTTTGACCGCGCGCGAGCTGATTTCAAAAATCTCGCGATGGCGCGCGCTTTCAAACTCTACGCCAAAGTCGCGCGCGGAATCACGCAGTAAAATGCCGACAAACATGGCGTTTAAATTTTTAAAATTTGTTTTTCGAAAATGTTGCGTGGATCGGCTCCGGTTTCAAAACATTTATCGCCTGAATAGAAGACACTACCTTTCCCTGCTTAATTTAAAAGAGAAATGTACGAGGTATGCAGGAATTCCAACCAGTGAAGCTGATTTGTTCGATCGCCACGATCATCGAGCGGGGCAAAGCAAGGTAGTATATTACCACACATGTTTGCAGTCCTTAGCGTTCTTTGTGGAGCAGATATCCAAGATACCAGTCAGGATGTGACTCCCCTACGAGTTTAGTCGTCTGCCGAGGCGCGGAGTACTTCGAAAATAGTAAATAACCAAACATAGCAAACAACAATCTATAAAATTTTAGCAGCCGTCACTGCTCATTTACAAGATTCTGCATCCGATCCATAGCGTAACAATTCCTTATTCTAAACTTTCATCTCCAAAAACGTGCCGCAATATTGACAAAAGTAGCTTAAATATAAGATGGGACATACGAGATTAACACGATTCTTGTCACTCTCATACACGCCAATACACGCCAATAACGCCAGAGAGTCATTGATATCCATGCCCTCGTGGTCGTCTCGAAATTGTATGACGTCACAAACAAGCAAACGAATAAAACACGCGCTCACTTTTCTCGTGTTTCCTTCGGTAAAATTTTGTGAAAGTTTGTATTCTTCATGATATAGATGCCTACTTTACAATATAATTTTTTGACAAAATTTTATCTCAGGATTTCTTTTTTTTATAATCAAAAATGTTAAATTGTACGATTTTTGTGTGGCTTACACGAAGTGTATAGCCACAATATGGCATCATCTGATTTATTTATTTGTTTGTCCACGAGATTCGAGCGCCTGTCACGTGGTCTAGTGTCGTAGCCATTTTTGGTTGTAACCGTGGTCTCTAGTAAATTTTTTCAGGTGATCGTTTCGCGAATTATTCTCCTCACAGAAGTCAACACACCCAGACCCGGCTTGTGTTATAAGTGCAGCTTGTGCAAGATATTTTATCAGATTTTACGCTTGAATCTTCGATACGGGTTGTACAACACTGAAAGTGGTCATTGCACTATCGGCTTGATCTATCGTGTGGGTGCACCACTGAGGTTTGGAAGTGTTTGAAAGTGCCTGAAGCCACCTGAAAGTGTCACAAAGCTGAGAGAGACTGTATTGTACTTGAATTCTCCTTGCACTGTTCAGAACTCACGAAAGCATTTCAAAGGGTTTGTAGCTTGCCCAAGATCAAAACAGCAAAAGGAAGTATGGGGATCAGTAATATGCCGGTCAAGGATTGGCTCTCATGACTATTTCGTGAAAACATAGGTCACATCTTGTCACGTTTTGCGAGTGTAATGCTTATGGTGTTTTATTTAAATGTATTTTACTTGCCTGTATTGAAACAAGTTATTGGACAATACAAAAAATTAGTATGTGAGAAGCGATGTTGATGTTTTGGTTTTCACGAGTGATTTTCTACAAGCAACAAGAACAATATGTGCTTAACAACTAACCGTCAAGGAAATGAAGTACTCTGGTGAATATGCTGGTAAGCAATGTGTAACAATGTCACTTGCTGCTTTTATTTATCATCACATAGAAGATATCAATTTTTGGACTTCTTCCAATTTGAATAGTATTCTTACCATTGGAAATAATATGTACATTTAAATTCCTATAAGATGTTCTGTCCAGAAAAATGATTATTTGCTTTTAACTGATGTTCCATGTAATATATGAAACACGAGAGACAGTGTTTCATTGGGATATCCAAACACTGAGAACAGAGTTGAAAATACGACGCACAGTGGAGTATTTTTGACGAAATTCGAGGTGTTTGGATAGCCGATGAAACACTGTCTCGAGTGTTTGATATATCTTCTCAATCGAAACAAAAACTAAGGAGTAAACGGAGAGGTAAAATTCTCAAAATCTGCTAATTGAGACCAGGTATCCAACTCACCGTCACGGTTGGGATTTCCTTTGTCTTAACTTGATGAATTATTAATGAGTTTGAGAAGCATCATTTCAATTTACAATAAAGTATACACATTAGAATAGGCATTAACAGGAAGTTTGACAAGTTCATGACATCAAATAATCTATAATGGGCCATGCATGTCTCTTCAAAATTCTCTGACAAGTGTTTTCAAATTTTCGACTTAACTACATTTGTTGTTTAATAACCATTGGAATTAATACAGTTGCAGTAATGAAGAATTCAGAACAAAGCTTACACATTTTTTTTATGCTCATTCCAGTGATTTACATGGGATACCCCATTCATTTGGGAAATGCACTTTGCTTACCATTGAAGGAATTGAAAACCTTTTGTCATATTTGCAAATTTCCTGCTTACAAATAGGGGTTGTTCCTTTGAAATTAAAGGTGTCTTTGTCCAAGATAATAAACTTGACCTGCATTATGTTCATGAGAGTCCAAAAATTGAACATTTGCCTTTCAGTGATATGAGAAAAGGTGAAGGGCAAATGAAAGTGAAGAATCTAAGGGAAGGAAAGCAAAATGTGCAAATGAATCTTCTGAATTTAGAACAGAGGCTGGCAACTCAATCTCAGTATCAAAGTCAAAAAAAAGTTGCAAATGAGTTAGCAGAATGTAGAGAAGAGAGACTGTTCAACCAACCTCAATATCAGAAAGAAAAATTAAAAATGAATCAGCAGACCATATTAGACAAGAGAGACTGGCAAACCAGTATCAATATCAGAATAAGAAAATGCATATAGCTCAACCATTACTGATGAAATCAGAAAAATTTCATTTGCTCAAGA
This sequence comes from Platygyra sinensis, assembly GCA_019787425.1. Classification (NCBI taxonomy): domain Eukaryota; kingdom Metazoa; phylum Cnidaria; class Anthozoa; order Scleractinia; family Merulinidae; genus Platygyra; species Platygyra sinensis. Next base: position 16,266 of record JAHPZR010006441.1, read on the forward strand.
TTGTTGTAACCAGTTGTGGTAAACACAATGTCATCACTGCTGAAAACCTTAGACTTTCCAACCGTACTGTAGTAAAATATTTACTATGTTAACTGCTACTGGTCTTCTTGAAGGTAGTGAGCATGCACAAATTTACAACATAGCACGAGGAGAAAGAAGTGTACTTTTGAGTATATTTAGAGATAAATATTCTGAAGAGTTAGCTTTTCCAGGAATATTTCTCATTCAAAAAAGGCCAGGGAATGACGATAAGGTAGTCAATGTTCATTACATTGATATTTGCAAATCAAAAAGTAGTAAATCTCAACAAATTGAGTAATAACATCTAGTTTACTCTAATATTTTCACTTCAGGGTTAATATGCGTCTTGAAAACACTTGAATTTCAGGAGTCTGATTCAAAGGCCTTGAAAGTACTTGAAATTGGTTTTGGTTCTTGAATGTCCTTGATTTGTTTATTGAACGAAATCGAAAAAAAATCAACGCTTAGAAGTTTTAAAAGTAAATGCAAACAATTATTCAGGTATACAGAAAATAAAATTCTCGAAATGCTTACAAAATGTGTGAAAACACTTGTTTTTTTGTTCCCATTGTTCTCTTGTTTCTTTCGCATATGTCCATATGAGCCACCAATGCAAAGTGAATGTCTGGATTGCACATGGTTTCAAGCTCTTGTTGTCTGGCATTTCTGCATGTGCACGTCTTTATGCCCAAAACATAGCTTTCAACATAAACATTTTGCAAAGTAGGGTCCTGGAAAATCCTTGAAAAGTCCTTTCCTGAAAAAGTGTATGAGCTCACCCTAGTTGTCACTTACTTTTCATGCACACAGTACTGCTACTAACCAGTTTGTACAATTGTCAATAGAGGCAATATATGAGAATTTCAATTCTGATCTTTTTTATTGACCATCATATGGAAAAGTGTTCATCTGGAGATATGTTGTCAATCCATACTTTCTCTCTGACCGAAATATGCAGACAGGTACTTCTTCCAATGTCCAAGATTAAGTTTGCAATGTAAGTTATGGACAATTTAGTCTAAATGTTACAACAGACTTATCACCACCTAGTTCCAACCCTTAATATTCCCCTCACTTTTATTTCAATTACATGTTGCAAGCAAGTGGACTCGTAAGCCACACATGTACGCGTTGCGGACCTATTTTTAAGAATCCTTTAGATAAATTGTTCATTTTTTTTCGAATTAAAGTATTGTCCAAAATCGTTTTCACAAGACGAGTTTCAAGATATTTCGCACTGAAAAGGAAGCAAATTGGTGGAAAATAGCAAAAAATGGTTATCTTTACGATTGCTTGTTGCCATGGCAACAGTCTGCAATATACTCATATGAACGAAAAAGAAATCCTGGGTGTATGGCTAATCTTCACTGTGAATGCCAGGAGCTTAAACCCAAAGTTGAAATAAATAGTTTATTTTTAGTTCTTCATCCTTCTTCAGGTGTAGATACTGTTAAAACTATAGGGAGCCACCTTAAGATCACTGATCATTTTACATGTACCTCAATGTCATCTACTGTATAACTTGCACTCTTTGCCAAAATTATACATCGGCGGAACAGGGAAACGACTAGGCGACCGCTTCCGAGAACACCTTCTCGACGTAGAGAAGGACGAGAAAACGCATTTAAACCGGTCGCTAGACACTTTAATCTGCCCAATCATTCTAAGCAACATATGGCAGTCTGCGGCCTCTCCCTCTCAAGGGAGTACGGAAAGCCGCAAAACTCTAGAAAAAAAAATTCAAATCGGCAATCTTAATCCTCACGGTATCAACGAACGCTTTTTATTCAGCTAATATAATTTATTATGTTGTTTTTCACGTTACTAGACACCAACCAATAGCGTAGCTCCATCTTTCTGTATATATACCACACACAACCCACAACTCCTCGATTCCCTCCGACGAAGGTCTAACGCTCGAAACGTCAGCCTCCGAATCTCTTTACGGTGGCCAATTCACATTATCAACCCAGTTGGTATATTCCTAAATATTCCTAAAGTTTGTTTAGAAACTTACCCCCTTTATTCTTCTACTGAGAACCCTGTGACTGATGTCAGTTGTCATACCAGCAACTAACCATCCGAAGCGCTTGGAAACTGCAAAATTAGTTTTTAGAGTGCCAAATAGCGGTCCACCAAGTCTGTATGGGGATGTGACATTAGTGATTCCCATTTTTGTTCCCTTAGGAGCGTGCAACTACCCTATATTTCTGTCAAGGAGTTTCCACACACCGATCTATTTTTAGTTGAATTTACTGAGAATACAGACCCCAACAGTAACCTTACATCGCCTAGAATACTACAGTCTTTCGCGAACCTACACTTGCAGTTTGCAGCTTATCAACATACGGCATGGTAATTTGCATGTCTAGAACTCGTCGGCTGTGATTGGTAAATAGATTTAGCCTTGAGAATACTTGAGTCTCTGCAGATTTCAGCTGTTGTCAATCAAACGGTTGGATGCGGAAAGTAAATCCCAAGGTACGATAGAGCTAACAACAGCGCCCTAATTAATTGTGGGCCGCACTCCATAGACGCCTGACAAACTCACGTTGGTCAAACTTTATCTGCGGTAGTGAATTATCGAAATAGTTTCATGTAAAGAAGGCGATTAATTTAGAAAGCTTAACCTGCGATCAGGCGGGGTTTTCTTTTTTTCGAGTGCGAAATGCGGTGGTAGGGCACTTGAAACCGCACGTTAAAAAAATCGGTTCTCAATTAGCGAGTTACAAGTGATCAGGTGAATTTTTCCGCGCCCACCTACCCGGAAAGAGAATAAACAGCGAGAAAAATGGCCAAATCGTTCAGGTTTATTCTGAGCAGTGCAATGCGTTGATCACTCGCTTTTACTTAATTTTTAACTGACGTCACTATTTCAACGGAAGGGTAAGTTGAGATGTCTACCAGAGGCCGCCATTTTATTCCTTACCGATGAGTGCTCATGTAGACCAGAACTGACGTATTTAGCGGATCAAGAAGCTTAAAAATAGACCGGCCTGTAAAAATGCCGTCACATAGGATCAGTATGGGAGTTGCACGATCCTAGTGATGGGCTCCTACTGATGCCCAATCAAGTACAAGACCCACTGCAGAAACAAAACATTCGTTTTAATTAACAGATAGAGATTTTACACACTTTCATGCCACAAGCTGCAAAAAATTCCCACTCGTCGGCCACAACGAAAGACATGACTATGCACTTACTAAAAATACCGTGGTTGTAATCAGGTATGATATAAAAACGAACCGATAACTTCGGTGACCATCATCAGTTACGTATGAAAATAAGACTAACGATGGTAAAATAGGCAAGCAGGTGACAACGCTACAAATTCGTTTTTATGTCACTAGCTTTCTGCAGAAATCTTCGATTCGAGTTATGACACTAATTGCTCGCACCAGCTTGCAACAGAAGAAGGGGGAATTTAGCAATGCCCGCAATAAGCGATGCCAATGACGTCGTCATCTGGAACTAGAACTTTATGAACTAGTCGGTTTAAGTACAAGTCAGCTCAAAGGCAATACTTACAGCTCTGCCAATCTGTACAGGCCACGAAACTGGTCAGGATATAGAATCTTTAACTTGTTGTTGTTCAGGTGCCTTTGACATTAAAGAGGGATAAATTAGCAAATGGTTTATATTTTGGCTTACTCTATTGATGTGTGATACATGCAGGAAGATTTGTAGGGCACAAAAGAAGAGCAAGAGTCATTCGAGCCAGTACCTGGTGGTCACCCAACTAGTTAAGCTTTTTAGCTATTTTGGTGTGACCAGCTACTGAATGTATTTTTAATTTACATTGAATAATTTAAAATTGCTTTGCTGTTACGGTTTATAGTACAAATACAAGCTTGTTGTTGTTTTTGTTGTTGCTGTAGGCCAGAACAATTCTAGCCAGAAGGAAATGGAAATCAAACACCTTAGCGAAAAAAAAAAATTTTCTCTCGACGTGGTTTGCTGACGCCATCAGCGTGCACATTTGGATTTTAGTAGTATTTTATTATGCCGCGATCTGCAATTTGTAATCACTGGGCAATGACTGGAGGGTACTGTACAAAAAGGCGACGTTAAAAAAAACCTCAGAAGACTGAAAGAATGACATTGACGCTTTCTTAAAAGGCTTGAGATTATTGAAAAAAAATGATTCGCGCTTACAGAACTGCAATTTCAAATGACAATTCTTTTCTATTTTTTTTTTTATTTTCAATTGATCTTTCTAGGGCGCAGAGTTTATTAAGAGGTCGAGAAATAATTGGAAAGTGTAATTTGAAGTAATTATCAGTTTAAGTTCATCTAAGACAATTTTAGAATTGTATGAGGTGACAGTTGATAAGGTCGAAGGCCGAATCAACTAGCTCCTCAAAAAAATCAGGTTAAAATCGTTTTAAATCTAGTTAAATGGTGCACGTTTATATGCTCTGCTGTTCGTAATATAGTAGGGCATAACGTTATCTTATTCCAGAGTGTACAATTGGAACTCATATTATTTGTATTTGTTTTTATTCTTACAAGGACTTTAATTTACGCTAAAACTTCTGATTGCTTACAGTGTTGACAGCTTAGTCAGGTTTGCAAACACTTTATCAGGCATCTTCTCAATCTTGTTATTTTCCAATAGCCTACAAAGACAAACAGTTCTTCTGCGTGAAAAAGCGCCGAATTCCGGTATCGTGGTGTGGACACATGATACGACATCATAATATATTAATATACTGTTGACCCTGAAGACCAGATATATTGCTCGACGGTTTCCTTACGGTATGACTTCCTTGTTGAAATTTTGAGGGGTTGTAAATAACGCCATGCTTGTTCGATTGGTTAATCAACCAGAGAAGAAGAAAAGACCTACCCTTGGAAATATTGGAATTTTAATAGTTTATTGGTAATTGGCTAATGCTTCTCGAATTTAGGGCCCTTTAGGAATCGTCTTGCATTGATTAGCTGAATAGAAATTATGTCCAAAAAGGAGATTTCATGTCCTTTACTCGAAGTGCGAATTACTTACAGCTTCGAAAGCTTCGCAAGTCCATCGAAAGCTTCTTCTGGCAAACTCTGTAGTTCGTTACCAGATAGGTCCCTAAAAACAAATGTTAGATTTCAAGCTGCACGACTGATAAATATAAACGAGTGAAGTGGTCAAAACTCTGACTAAACTCGAACAGGACCCACCCAACCACAAAATAGTTGGTGGTGTCTGAAAAGTGCCTTACATACGATTTTTCTACGGTGTCACACATCGCATGAGTTTTTTGTTCAATCCTACTGACGGTAGTTAATGCCCGGGACGTTAAAGACGTTAAACTTGCATATCGATGACTTATTAACGTTTATAGGTATTATAAGGCCTCTCACTTTAAAAAGAAAATGATGGATTTACTGGTATTTACTCACAGATCATCTAAGGAGACCAAATCCTTGAAAAGATTAGAAGATAACTCCCTGATGTTATTGTTACGCAACCATCTATAAGAAAAAGAAGAAAACGTGTGAAATATTTTACCATAGCAACCAAATTCAACCAAGGTTTTTCTAAAAGCTGGACTAAGTGAAAGAGGTATTTTATGCAGGCCCTATTCATATAAACTATATAAACAAAAACTAGCAAATGAACGAATGGATAGTACTAACAAATAATCCAAAGTGAAATTGCGTGGTATAAGAAACTGCTGTTGATCATCGCCACTGAACTGCAATAGTATTAGTCAAGGTATTATCGTTTGTCTCCCGGCGTACAGTATAGTCTCTTTAGATGTAGACGGCCAGGTTTCGACTGCTTCTTCACTTTTTTCATCAGGTGATTTAGTCGACTGAACACGCGGTATCATATCAAGGGACAATTTACAGCACCTCGGCACGGTATTAACCATTATAAGAACTAGATCATTCGCTGCTAGATTCCCCATATTTACTTGTCATTTGTGGCGTTGCTGTAATGTCGGCATATATTGACGAATCCATGCAAACCAGAAACAGTTGGGAAGAGATTGCTCTCTTCTCTATTGTTTGCGCGAAAACAGATATTTCTCGGCGAGAACACTTGCACGACTAATAACATACGTCTACTGCGAGCACACTTTCATTCAGCACTTTCATTCAGCATTGTGGGATAATAGAACAACAAGGCATTTAACAGACTTGAAATAAAGGAACGATTGCTGATGAGGATTAGTGATTCACCTCCATCATCGTAACGAGACGCCAAAGCCATGTTTTGATGATGTCCTTGGTGGTGCTTTTGAGATCCCTAAAACAGTTCTTCTCTGCGATTCAGTAAATGGAGGCAATTTATTCACCTTAATTCCAGAAAATATGAGTACGTTCGGAAGAAACAAAAACTTGGCTACTTTGGCATTTGGGAACCCTTTCATACCACTCCATTTACACAGACAAATTTTAATGGTACGATAGTACCGTGAGATTGTATACTTAAAGAAACACACGTCGTAAGCCTAGAGGAAAGTTCTGTAAAATAATTGATAGATCTTTACTCACAGCCGTGTCACTTTGGTCAAGCCGCGAAAAAGATTATCGTTCAGCTCCCCAAGTTCGTTGTCAGCCAGCTCTCTGTGTCCAAAGGAAATCGAGCCCATTTATCAGTGAATAAGCATTGAAAAGGAATAATTCATAACTATGAGTAAAATAAAGCAGTGGAAAGGCCATCCTTTAGCGTTTCATAAAGCATAATCCCGTGTGAACCTGGTTGCCAATACGCTTTTTGTAAATCGATACTGAAGGTTGACCTAAACGATGGTTGGCTTAGCAATACGGATAGGAAGATGATTAGCGATGCGGTTAGACAGACGCTAGCGTTTAGTATGGAACAAATGAGGCAACTAAAGGCCCATTTAAACCGCAGAAAATTTTTGGCACGGCTCGAGATAAAACAGGTTCGCGTACCAAAAAAGATGGCTCGGCACTGGTAGATTTTGTCGTGGAAACGATTTTGCCTTAGCCGTACCGAGCCAAAATTTTCCCCGTACTCGGAACATACTCGCGAGGTAGTCCAGGCAGGGATAAAATGGGTACGCGTTCCTGAAAATCTAGCCCAGGAGCTCGTTTCGCGAAGCTCCCGGTAATTACCGGGCCCGTTAAGCTGTTTTGTTTTCCATTAAGGACGGGAGTTTCACAAGTTTTGAAAATGGTGCAGTAAAGTTATCAGCTAAAGAAACAAAACGGACTTCAGCAGAGGTCAGAACACTCCCTACTTTTCTCGAGACTTTGATTTCAAAATATGATTTTGGGCCCGTTAAAGCCCCATTTACACTGCCGAAAAATTTTGGCAAGGCTCGGATGAAAAAAGTACGCGTACCAAAAAAATTGGTTCGACATGAATAGATTTTGTCGTGTAAACTACTTTGCCCCATCCGTACCGGACCAAACTTTCACCCGTGCTCGGACCATGTCGAGAGGTAGTCCGAGCACGGATAAAATTGGCACGCAATCCTGAAAATCTAGCCCAGCTCGGATAAGGTGTGCAGTGTAATCGATTAGCCCTGCCGAACCAACTTTTCACTGATGAGCCTTCGCGCCTTTGGTTAGCACCGATTTGGAAGAGCATGTGCAAATCGACCCGTGAAAAATCTCGCCGGATAGCGTGGAAGGACAAAGATGTAGAGGATTTAATAGAACTGATGAAAGAAGAAACAATTATGTTCAGTTTAGAAAGCGCTAAAACGCCGAAGGAAAAACGGGCTGTTTACAAAAGTGTTCAAGTGCAACTGCAAAAGCGAGAACTGATAAAACAATTAACAACCTGTACATCCGCCTTTGTCTATTCTTCTGTAAAGCAGTCGAGAGAAAGGTCGATTTCCGTATTTTTTGCTGGAACACATGCGGTCTTCTTATGAGAAGAAATTCTAAGACCTTTTCGTCCGCCATGTTACGTTAGCAGCAATGCCTGCGCAGTAGGCAAGAATCGAGTACGCTGGCCGAGATGTTGAGCCTTTTACCCGTACCAAACCATAATTTTACATCGTTTAGCACGGTAGAAGAAAGGACGTGTAAATGACCAATCAGTACTATTATTTTGGGTAAGAGTACCACTTTTATCCGAGCCGTGCCTAAGATTTTCTGCAGTGTAAATGGGGCTTAAGTTACCGGGTCTTTCGAGAAACGGGCTCCAGGTCCGGTAAAATGCTAAGTGTAAACGATTTGCCGTGCTGAACCAAAATTTTACTGATAAGCCTGAGGTGTCTTGACGACCAATTTCGTCTTCGATCCGTGAGACAATGTATTCAAATGCTGTTTTGGACAAGCGAAAGTTATCGTACCACTCCTTGTTGGTGAATGCCGTTTCTACGACCTGAAACCCTTGATCTGTGCATCTTCGCTCAACAGAATTGCAAGCTAGCATGGACGTAATAATAAACAGTTTGAATCTCCTTCTTCAGTTTTTCTAAAAAGATAAATGAGCGAAGTTCGGTTTCCTAATTTCTGGCGAAAATACCCAAGATCTTTTTGAAGATTGAACTCAAGACACTTCTCGTGCGCCATGTTTTTTTTCTTAGGACGGTGAATGCATACAAAGAAAGAATTATGTACGCTGGCCAAGGTGTTGAACCTTTAACCCGCACCAAAACGTTAATTCGAGCCGCTTAGCAAGGTAGAAAATAGGACGTGTAAACAGGGTAGCAGTGCTAACTTTTTGGTACCCGAACCTTTTTGTATCCGAGCCGTACCAAAAATTTTCTGCCGTGTAAATGGGCCTTAAGAATAGCCCTAAAATATTGCACCCTGAGATAAGGGATAGAACAGCACTGAATGTTAACAGAAAATAGGGGTAAGATAAAGCGGAAACTATGCGCTCATAAATCTCATCAAATCTCTAATAACATGTAACGTTAATTGCTGCATATATCATAGACAGAACTCCTCCTTACAGCCATTCTAGCTTTTTGTTGTCTCTAAAAACTGCCGGAGCTAAGTTCTGAAGATTATTAACTGACAATGACCTGCGAATACAATTATAGCAACATTAAGTAAAAAGTGTAAGCTTGTATGAAGTTAAAACGTCAACATATTACAATTATAATAATACACATGAAAAAATTACTCGATTCTGATTGGCTGAGAGCAGTGCAGTTCAAGTGTAATACCAGTGCAAAAAGTGTAACACCGGTGCAAAAAGTGTAACACCAGTGCAAATTACACATCATAATTCTGGATTATGATTTGCAGAAAGACATTGAAAAATATTTGTAAGCCAATGATCTCACGTAAATCAATGACAAAGATTTTGTACAGAAACTCTGAAATAAGTTTTCTCGAATGCGCGCGGAAAAAAATGGCTTCAAGAAACACCTTCCGGCACTTTTTCCGCGCGAATTTTTTCATGTTTGTATTATTAATAAGTCATCACACGGTTTTTCTTGTTTAATCTCAAATTAAGGTCTGGTTTAAACGTCGCATTTTACATGCGCCGAATCAAATACTAATTTTAGTGGACTGGAATGAATACGTTCGGCTGATTTGATTTAAACGTCCATTGTTTTGCCGAATAAATTGCTGAGCGCGAGTGATGTTTTAAATTCCCATTCGAGCAAACTTAAATTATTTAACTTAATTTCAATTCGATTCGGCGCATGTAAAATGCGGCGTTTAAATCAACTGTCGAATTTCAGTCGCATATTCGAATGGATCAGTCGAATGTTCGACTGACTCGCATCGAATTGAAATATGTCGCATTTAATTGATTTAGACGTCGCATTTTACATGCACTTAATTTGGCAATTCGATTCGGCGCATTTAAAATGCGACGTTTAAACCGGGCCTAATTTGCACTTGTGAGTTTTTCATTAAAAAAAAAAAAAAAAAACATTGAAAACTCACTCGTGCAAATTAATTTCAAATTGAACGCGAAACCGTATGATTATTTATACTTATCAAAAAAAAAATCAATTGCAATGGAAAAAGAAAAGACTGGTTGAGACTATTTACTAGCTATGAAATGCAACCCACGAGAACGTTTTTTGTTTGTTGCAGTTCCATATTGTTTGGGAATCGCATCTAAAAGATGTTCTAGTTATAATAAAGCTAGGAGAGACGAGTAAGCTTTTAAAAGAGTGATAGTCTTGGCCGGCCGGCCCTGATCCAATAGTAGTACTGAGGGTGTCGGGCAAGTTTCCTGATAAACCTTCCAATAGACACCATAAAACTGAAATGATTTCACTTTATGGCGATTTCAACATGTATCTCAACGGCGCCAATATATATATATGCTAAATATGTGACGTAGCTAACCTGGAGACATCCTAGCTTTTACTCGTATTACTCTGCCTTGCTGCTTTCGCAACACAACAGTTGCGAGATTTAAAATGACAAAATAAGCTAGCAGTTGTTGTTTTTTTTTTGTCTGCGAACTTCTAAGTCTTTTAGATTTTTTTTTTTCTTTTATGCATTGCAAATATTAAACGACTATGCTGAGGAATTTGATAGGCCCGAGCCTAAACGGGCCTCTCAATTTCGTCCTGACTTTTTTTTTTTTTGACTCGTTTAGAGGATGGGCACATTTACTGATCCAGGAAAGAAGCAGCCTTGTGATGATCCGCCCTCGAATGGAAGCTGCATTAGATGCAGCGTCTAAAACTTTTAATCTTGTTATTGTTGAAAGTGACACTAAATGAATCAAAAATAATAACTTTATTTAACGAAAGAAACATTTCACAGTCCTAGACTGAGAAACCTGTGGCCCTCACATAAATTACAACAAGCAAAGTAACACTGAAATTGCAATTCTTGGGTTGCACCGTCACGCAATGAAAATAATTGTTCGAAAATCACTCAGTGAAAAAAAAAAGGAAAAAAGAAAAAAAAAACACTCAATAAATGATAATGTTATAGGAGATAACTACTTAAGAATCTTCTCTAAGTTTTAGGTCTGGACGTTTTCCCCATCTTTAAATAATTGTCGAAATATTTTGCACAAATTTACAGAGCCTTGTATGTCCCCGCCATGTTGGTGTCCCTTGGAGGTACACCAACATGGCGGCCGCCGAAAAAATGTGCAAACATCTAGAACTTACTTTGGCTGTCTAGGGCAGAAGAACAAGAAATACTTACAATCTTTTCAAAGACGTCAGGTTATCAAATATTCCATGCGGGAGGCTGCTCAGTTTGTTGTCGTCCAACCATCTGCAATTGATTTAACCGTTTTCATTTTAAAGCAGTTAAAATTTTGTTAAACACACAAAAATAGCTAAGGAAATACATGCTAGAGTAATACACTTCGATTGAATTGATTAGGAATTAGGTCGAGAATGTCCATTGATGCGGCGCAAACTAATATCCCAAAACTATAAAAATGCTTTATCAAAAAAAAAAAAGAACCTGTTGGCCAGATAGAAAAGGTCATAGACAGGCCAACACAGACTCCCCTATGTGGTTTTGCGGTAGCGGCATATAAGCCTATAACTAAGGTTTTGCTCTGACGAGCATTTCTTTGAGCGATTTCCCTTCTTTGTATGATATAATAGGAGGAGTTCCATAAATAGTTCTCAGCAGTGGCTAATTTTGGATGAGACATTTTTGCATCAGTATTTGTTTTAAAGTTTTTTTACCCCTGGATGGTATGTCGTCACAAAAGGCATAATTTTGCCTTAAGTCTGTTTGGTTTGTTTTTTGAGCGCCGACTGCCGTCCGGCAAAGGAGGCCTCTGATAACGTTCTTTGAATTAGGCTTTTTGGGGTAACCACGTGCTTCAAGTCAGACTAAAGGCAAAATTATGCCTCTTGTAACGATATACGATCCAGGGGTGAAAAACTTAAAGCAAATACTGATGCGAAACTGGAGCCTCATCCAAAATCAGCCACTGCTGGAAACAATTTATAGAATTCCTCCTATTACAATGTCATACAAAAAAAGGAAAATCGCCCAAAGACATGCTCGTCAGAGCGAAACCACATAGGGGAGTCTGTGTTGGCCTGTCTATGACTTTTTCTACCCACAAATTGGCCCTTGCTCACCATAGAGTCTCTAGTAGCTCAGTGGTTAGAGCATCCGACTAGATCACGGAGGGTTGTGGGTTGAAACCCCTTCTGGGACTCGGAGTTCTTCTTACATTTAATATCATATTGTTGTTGTTTCATCTTTAATATAGTCACTTTGTCAGGAGGAGGGCTTTTACTAATTTATTTTAATACTGTAACTTTGAGGTTCTTTGCATTTTCATTTTCTTGTTGAGACGGTCTTACGTATTTTAGATTAAACCCTTCAGGCAAACACTTCTATTTACTGGACATTAAACCCTTCAGCCAAACACTTCTGAATTCAATGTTGGAGATGATTAGTCTTTGAATAGCTGTGATTTTGTTTTTTTTTTTTTTGCTTTATCCACCCAACGTAGATTTGCGATGAAAACCTAAATTTGACGCCACAGCACTAAATAACTGCTAAATAAACGCGTCAAACCTTCCGAGAACGAGAAATCCATGTAAACAAGACATTTGCAGTAGTCCCAAAAATAAATTTCGGTTGAAGCTTCGCTCACTATTAACTTGCAGTTTGCTCTACATAAAAACAAAAAATGCTGCGAACTGAGGATCCATTTTGTTTTTGCAGCGTGACGCTAAAAATAGAATTCTCGCGGGAAAATTTAGTCTTGATAATGGCAAGAATTTGACGAGTTTGAAATGATTGCATAAGTTAATACAACCTAAATATTCTATTTTGCAGTCCAGGTAACTATTTTGTGCAGATTTTTTAGCTAATCATTGGTAACAATCACAGAAAGTCGGAATAAGGTGATATTCTTCGCTAAACATTTGGCGGGAAATATGTCTGACCACTGATTTTTTTTTCGGACTTTGCGAGACCAATTGCTCCGATTTACTTGTAGATACCAATTTTAACTAATCTGAATATTGATAAAAGTGTAAAAGGCTATCAGAAAATCGTCTTTCTGTGAAAATAAACTGCCGCACTTTTGAAAAACGACTCATTGAAAATGGCTAAAAGTTAGGTCACGCTCGTTAACGATTCGACGATGATATTTGGCACCTCGTGAAAACCGTAGAATTAAAGTGGAAAACTTCAAATATATCTCAGTCAGCTATTAAGGGGCCAAATATTATGGCAGGAAAATAACAGTTTCTGGATTTTGTACGAAGTATCTTTTAGGCTCACCAAAAGTTGGCCGAAATTTCGGCCATTTTAGGCCGCTTGAGAGGCCAAAATCATGATGTGGTAATGTCTCGAAGAAAAACGAACGCCTACTACTTCAAATATCATGGTTGTTAATCTTTTCGGATAGCTTTTATACTGTGAAAAGATGAAGGTAAACGGCCGACCTTGATCTTCTGGTCCTGCCCGGTTTTCTCTGACAATGACACTTGAGTCTCCAAGATCAGCTATTGTAATTTAAAATATGTATCGTGCTGCGGACGAGCATTTTTTTTTTATTAAGGGCCTTAGTCAGCCACAACTTTGTTTTTGTTTACATGCTAGAATTTGGCTATTATATTTTATCCAGAGCACGTCCAAACAAGGAAATCTCTGTGGAACTACAACAGATAATCAAACACACTTCCATGAGCACAACTTTTAGTAAATCAATAACGCTTTGCTTCACCATGCTTCGCCATGCAATGTTAACAGCAACAACAACAACAACAAAAACAACACTGAACAACAAAACATGGCATTACCTATTTAACTAAAGAAAATATAACATCCAAAATAAAAATAAACCTTATTTTACAGAAGAAATTTTGTGTTTAAGTAACATTACTTGGAAAACAAAAGCAGCAGTTGATCTACGTACAGAAGGATCGATGCAGTTAATTATAAAGAGGAACAAAACTTTTGCATTAATATCTAACTCATTGAAAAGACTATACTTGTCTGTTATATCATTAAAGAACATGTCCAGAAATTGCGGACATTTGAGCCCGCGCATAAGCAGCGGGCCAATGAATTACTTCATGCTAATGGCAACATGGCGTCTTTGAGAAAATCCCCCGTGGTTCACTAAAAACAACTTCATTCCTTTCCCCCTGTCGTTTTATACGTCACTCCCATCCGCTAAAGAAATAGGGAAATATTTGTTGATGTGGAGAGGATTATTACCAGGCGAAAATGTGGACTGAAGGGCTATGATTACTTCAGTTGAGAAGGAGAGGAAACATACAGAATACTTCAATTCAGTAACTACTTGTTGTCTCGGGGAATTAAAGAATACTTATAAGACTTACCGAGCTACATTTTCACCGGGTAATAATTCTCTCCACATCACAAAATCTTCCCATATTTCTTGAGCGGATGATGACAGTGTCGTACAAAACGACAAACGAAAACGAATGTCACGTTTGTCACGCCATGTGGTCATACATGAACTTGTAACTTTAGCGCTGACTGAAAGGACAGTGGTCATCTGTCTCCCCAGCCTTCAACAGAGATAGAAGGCTTGGTTTCTTAGGTTTCTTTTGATACCAAACATTCCGGAATTTGTTTTTGCCCAAGAATACGACGTGTAGTTCTCGGATCAACACAGATGAGAAACTCGCGTGACATTTGATATCTTTGCTTTCGGTAGACCTGGTTTGCGCTTCTCTGAAGGCAATTAGCAGGGCGAAAAAATCAGCAGCGAAGGTGAAAATTGGTCAAATAGTACACCATACGGTGCTTTTCCTCAAGCGACCGCGGCACTTGGGATATCCCGCTCGTGTAATCTGCTGTGGCGGATCAAAATCTTTTTGGGATGCATTCAAGCCTAATATAGAGCATTGTATGAGCCAATCTTCGAAAACAATCATCGATGAAAAGCAGGGCCAGTAACATTTGTTGATAAAAAGCAACTAATCAGAATAGCAGAGGAAACGTTCAAGAACTCAACCGGATCGCGGCACTTGTTCCCGGTAAGCCAGAACTTGCTCTATTTTTTTTTTGTTTTATTTCTCCCATACATTTCTTTTCAGCGTTTGGCGGCCATATTTTTAAGAAACCCAGCGCGTGCGCTGTTGCGATGACCGCGATTTCTGGCCATGTTTAAACGTACACTATCATATAACTGGCAAAGAAAAGTGTGTTTCAACCTCATTTGATTTGCAAATAGAGCAGATTCTCAAATTTATAGGAGTTTTCGGAATTGTGTGTCTTCCTGTTTCATACGTTATTTGTGACTTCCTAATCGAAATTTATTTATAGCAATTCTGTGATGGCGATTATTTATCACGTCGAGGCAACCAGTTTTTCTAGTATCTTTTCTAAAAGGAGCGTAAAGGTTTAATTTTCTGTTGGAGTCAATTAATTTTAAATGACGGTTTGTTAACACTTTTCTAATTTTTTTGTTTTTAATAAGGGAAGTAAAAAGTTTTTCGTTGTTCTCATTTAATTTGATCGAACTCGAATTGTACTTGATGCAAAGTTGATCAATTTTTTGCATCAGACCAGACTGGTTTTCATCAGCCATCTGCTTAGAGAGTTGTAGACATTGTTTAGCGATATTGTTTTCAGGCAAACCTTGAAGATGAATCCAGAATCTTATTATTAAGGTTTCAATGGCCAATTTTATAGCTAGGTAGTCTACCAAGTTCATTTCTGGTAGCGACATTTGCGCATTGTTTATTTACTCCAAGAAAATGTTTGCAAAAATATATATGTTTTTTTTCGATATCGTCTATCTCCCAATTGTCAAAATTATCTTTATCATAAATGCCCCAGACTTCTGATCCCTACAGAAGAATAAGAAGAAAAAGAGAATCGAAAAGTTTATTAGCGACATCGAGGGATAATTTGAAAAGTCTAAGTAGCGACGGGTAGAAAAATGGATCTTCTCAGGAGTCGTTTTATCTTTTAAGTTTGTTTTATAATCACGAAAATTGCCGTTTGCAGAGAAATTATATCCAAGGTAAGTATAGTTGTTGACATTATCAATTTTATCATCATTTATTTGAAAGTAATATTTGTCAAAGGTTGATTTCCTACATTTCTTTTGGAAGATCACAACTTTTTTTTTCTTAGGATTAACGCCGAGAGCATCCGATGGTTACAATATTTTGCGGAAATGGAAAGTGCCTTTTGTAGGCCTTTGGCTGAGTGGGAGACTAATATTAAATCATCCACATACAGTAAACAGTTTAATTTTGAACCGTTAGGCAATGTGATGGAATCTGTGTCTTCCCGGTCTGATAAAAAAGGGATTTCATTTAAGTATAAATTGAATAACATGGGCGAAAGTATATAACCTTGTCGTACACCTTTCTGATAGTCAAAAAAATATGTCCTTTTATCAGCGCACTTAATTGAACATTTAGTTTTTGAAAAAAAGTTTTTAATCAAATCATAAAATTTTCCACCTATCTTATAATGTAGGAGTTTGTAAAAAATAGAAAATGGCGGAGGCTGACAAGGGTACTTTAAGCAAATGTTTATTTTGAAAAAGAAATCAACCTTTCGGTGATCGGCGACTACAGAAAACACTGGCAAAGAAATATCAGATAACAAATGAGCATCGAGAATAATCTTTGGAAAAACTAGTCGAATACATAGAATAAGAGGAAATAAGTGGAGTAATTTCTCACCTTATTTTAGCATATAGA
>JAHPZR010006442.1:0-2500 GCA_019787425.1 Platygyra sinensis
TGAGGTACATGTAAAATGATCAGTGATCTTAAGGTGGCTCCCTATAGTTTTAACAGTATCTACACCTGAAGAAGGATGAAGAACTAAAAATAAACTATTTATTTCAACTTTGGGTTTAAGCTCCTGGCATTCACAGTGAAGCTTAGCCATACACCCAGGATTTCTTTTTCGTTCATATGAGTATATTGCAGACTGTTGCCATGGCAACAAGCAATCGTAAAGATAACCATTTTTTGCTATTTTCCACCAATTTGCTTCCTTTTCTTGCGTTAGCCTCGGTAAAATATCTTGAAACTCGGCAGTCTTGTGAAAACGATTTTGGACAATACTTTAATTTGAAAAAAATGAAAAATTTATCTAAAGGATTCTTAAAAATAGGTCCGCAACGCGTACATGTGTGGCTTACGAGTCCACTTGCTTGCAACATGTAATTGAAATAAAACTGAGGGGAATATTATGGGTTGGAACTAGGTGGTGATAAGTCTGTTGTAACATTTAGACTAAATTGTCCATAACTTACATTGCAAACTTAATCTTGGACATGGAAGAAGTACCTGTCTGCATATTTCGGTCAGAGAGAAAGTATGGATTGACAACATCTCTCCAGATGAACACTTTTCCATATGATGGTCAATAAAAAAGATCAGAATTGAAATTCTCATATATTGCCTCTATTGACAATTGTACAAACTGGTTAGTAGCAGTACTGTGTGCATGAAAAGTAAGTGACAACTAGGGTGAGCTCATACACTTTTTCAGGAAAGGACTTTTTCAAGGATTTTCCAGGACCCTACTTTGCAAAATGTTTATGTTGAAAGCTATGTTTTGGGCATAAAGACGTGCACATGCAGAAATGCCAGACAACAAGAGCTTGAAACCATGCGCAATCCAGACATTACTTTGCATTGGTGGCTCATATGGACATATGCGAAAGAAACAAGAGAACAATGGGAACAAAAAAAACAAGTGTTTTCACACATTTTGTAAGCATTTCGAGAATTTTATTTTCTGTATACCTGAACATTTGTTTTCATTTACTTTTAAAACTTCTAAGCGTTGATTTTTTTTCGATTTCGTTCAATAAACAAATCAAGGACATTCAAGAACCAAAACCAATTTCAAGTACTTTCAAGGCCTTTGAATCAGACTCCTGAAATTCAAGTGTTTTCAAGACGCATATTAACCCTGAAGTGAAAATATTAGAGTAAACTAGATGTTATTACTCAATTTGTTGAGATTTACTACTTTTTGATTTGCAAATATCAATGTAATGATCATTGACTACCTTATCGTCATTCCCTGGCCTTTTTTGAATGAGAAATATTCCTGGAAAAGCTAACTCTTCAGAATATTTATCTCTAAATATACTCAAAAGTACACTTCTTTCTCCTCGTGCTATGTTGTAAATTTGTGCATGCTCACTACTTTCAAGAAGACCAGTAGCAGTTAACATAGTAAATATTTTACTACAGTACGGTTGGAAAGTCTAGGGTTTTCAGCAGTGATGACATTGTGTTTACCACAACTGGTTACAACAATCTTGAGCAAATGAAATTTTTCTGATTTCATCAGTAATGGTTGAGCTATATGCATTTTTCTTATTCTGATATTGATACTGGTTTGCCAGTCTCTCTTGTCTAATATGGTCTGCTGATTCATTTTTAATTTTTCTTTCTGATATTGAGGTTGGTTGAACAGTCTCTCTTCTCTACATTCTGCTAACTCATTTGCAACTTTTTTTTGACTTTGATACTGAGATTGAGTTGCCAGCCTCTGTTCTAGATTCAGAAGATTCATTTGCACATTTTGCTTTCCTTTCCTTAGATTCTTCACTTTCATTTGCCCTTCACCTTTTCTCATATCACTGAAAGGCAAATGTTCAATTTTTGGACTCTCATGAACATAATGCAGGTCAAGTTTATTATCTTGGACAAAGACACCTTTAATTTCAAAGGAACAACCCCTATTTGTAAGCAGGAAATTTGCAAATATGACAAAAGGTTTTCAATTCCTTCAATGGTAAGCAAAGTGCATTTCCCAAATGAATGGGGCATCCCATGTAAATCACTGGAATGAGCATAAAAAAATGTTTAAGCTTTGTTCTGAATTCTTCATTACTGCAACTGTATTAATTCCAATGGTTATTAAACAACAAATGTAGTTAAGTCGAAAATATGAAAACATTTGTCAGAGAATTTTGAAGAGACATGCATGGCCCATTATAGATTATTTGATGTCATGAACTTGTCAAACTTCCTGTTAATGCCTATTCTAATGTGTATACTTTATTGTAAATTGAAATGATGCTTCTCAAACTCATTAATAATTCATCAAGTTAAGACAAAGGAAATCCCAACCGTGACGGTGGTTTGGATACCTGGTCTCAATTAGCAGATTTTGAGAATTTTACCTCTCCGTTTACTCCTTAGTTTTTGTTTCGATTGAAAAGATATATCAAACACTCGAGACAGTGTTTCATCGGCTATCCAAACACCTCGAA
>JAHPZR010006442.1:5000-11364 GCA_019787425.1 Platygyra sinensis
CAGAGACGCTATAAGCGCTTTTGCAACGATTTTGTTATTAAAAACGTACCAAAAATGATTTTAATGTTACCATTTGCCATGTAGTTTAAAGATCCTTTTAAAAATGTTTGCCTTTCTGTATGTAAAGGCGAATTCTAAGAAAATCTCTGAGGAAGTATCGTTTCTCGCTCTTCTCAGAAAAATGCTGATGTCAGCATTTTTGTTGGGATTCAAGGCTAATTATCTCGAAAAAATGCGTGGCTACCTCTATTTTTTTGTGTGTGTGTGGATTCCAAAAGCCCTTGCAAAGATATACTTTTTCCACGTGGTCCTAACTTGGCCCAAAAACCTTCGTATTTAGTAGGCACCGTCCTTAATGGATCGCTTGGGTCCCGACAATTTCTCAAAGCTGCAAATGAAAGGACAAGTTTTGCAAATCGCCCAGAATGCCGCGACACATCCGGGAACTTTTTTATGCGAGCCGGCGCTAAATATACGTTCTGAGACGTTTGTAGTGCTGACGCCGATCAATTTGTTGCGCGCGTTGATGGCCTGCTAGAACAACAGAGGCAGGATGGCCACGTTTGCCGAAGAACTCGCACATTTCCTCCGATTTTAAGGAAAAATCAGAGTCCTCACTACAAAGGGGACGAAGTCAAAAAAACTGAGTGAAATTCTTGACATGTAATAGATGTGAAGATGAATAGAACAAAACATTATAGGAATCTGTGGGTTTGTAGTGCACGCTGGTGCATAAACCGTTGCCTTCGACAGAAACTCGATTCGATTCGATTCCTCGATTCGCTCCGACAAAGGGCTAACGCTCGAAACGTCAGCTGCCGAATCTCTTTACGGTGGTCAATTTACATTATCAACCCAGTTGATAAAAACAAATTGTCTAGTTGCAAAACAATTTTGAATCCCGATAACTGATTGGTCACAAAATTGGAGCGTTGTAAGTAGTATGTGACGGATGAATAGATCACTTGGTTCTACAGGACGTGGTAAGCACGGAATTAATGAGCAATGATAATGAGATATAGACCGTGTAGGTATATGGGGGGTTTGCTGGGGTTTAATAAGATGCAGGCCGTGTAGGTAGATGTGAGGGAAATTGAGAGGGAGAAGAATATTATACATGTATTGTTTTATTGTTTTAAGAGTTTTATTATTGAATATTACATGAGTTTTTAAGAGAGATGTGTGTGTTGTAGTGGAGTGAACGTACCGCCCAACCATCCGGGTAATATCGCGCTTATATAGAGAAAGAACAAAGACTTGTCTGAGAACCAATGAGGGAGCACTGTCAAACCGGTCAGACTGGGTTTGAGACCGGTTGGATTTGATGATTGGAAATGGAGGACATACCTTGTCGGGAACGGGTAAAGCTGGTTTTAAGGAGATAATTTAAAGGTAACGGAAAGTTTTTGTAAAAGAAATACCAACAAACTTTTTCAAGTGCATAAATAACAAAATTTATTACGTGTAGGCAAAGTTTACAAACAAAAGTAATGATCATTATAATATTATAAATGAGCGTAAATGTTCAAAGATGTCAGTTTTCTGAAACGGCAAATTATCTTTGTAGCTTGGTTCTTGGAATGTATTTGTTGAGCATGTCCACTTGTGGTGGAGATGATCCTTCAG
This sequence comes from Platygyra sinensis, assembly GCA_019787425.1. NCBI lineage: Eukaryota > Metazoa > Cnidaria > Anthozoa > Scleractinia > Merulinidae > Platygyra > Platygyra sinensis. Next base: position 6,627 of record JAHPZR010006442.1, read on the forward strand.
AAACATCCACAGGTAGCTGGTCAGCCCATTGGAAGAATCTACACATTTCTTTTTTTCTACAGGTAAAGTAGGGCCGGAATGGATTCTTCTGAGATCTTGAGACTTTTAATGTCGCAACGTCCATATGTCTGCAATAAGGCAACTGTCCACCTTCATGTACTTTGTATTCAGGTATAACACGATTGAAAAGACACTCTTGATAAGAATGTATACTATCTTCCCGGCAGAAGAAGGGACATAACTTCCAGTCCACACATCGAGTGTAAGGTATACCTGAAGCGGGTCTGATGACTTCAAGGTCTTTCAGGCAAAGTCCACACTTTGAGTAACTTATCTTGAAACTAACGTGAGACTGCAATCGTAGCACTTTTGTACAGTTTTTACTTGTCAATCTTGTTAATGATCATGTCAAACCGGAACTTTACCGGTCAACTTCATCAACTCCGTTAACGATCAAATCTAACCAGTACCAACAGGTTTGACAGAACTGGTTAGGTTGCATAATGATTTCGAGAATTTTTTCTGTTTCATCCTCAAGAGTGATTTCATCGATCCAGACTTGATCCTCAGGGGTCCGGCATGAAATCCAAGATATCTAACAGATCGTGCCAGAGCCAGTAAACGATTGGTCGGTTTTCATCCTTAGTAACCAGCAAATCATTTAAGCATGTTGTCAACTTTTGATTATCTTGGAGGACAGTAGGTTCTTTTCTTCGAATTTCATTATATAACAAGAAGGCCAGACAACTCCAGTAGGCCCACTTTACCGTGTCATCACAGTTGTTGCAATGGTCGTCCAGGATGTTTGGGACCATCATGTAGAGTATATGATGATGAATGAATACACACTCGGGGATTTCTTGTTGTATATAATCCTTGAAATAGAAACCGGTTTTTCTAGTTTAGTAAGGTTCCCATTGTTTATTGCTTCGTAGTCTTGTCACCAAGGGTGTTCTTGGCTTGTAACGACGTTTTCCAGTTTTACGCTTAAAATCTGGTGGCGTTCCATCATTATTGCATGCGCTGAGTCCTCAGGTAAAACGGGAGAAGGTGTGTCAATTCTGAGGGGGGTTTTTGACTGCTTAGTCGTTACAGGCGTCGTCGGTAATTTTCTCGGTGTAACTCTTTTTGTAGACTTAGCGTCTGATGTCGAGGAAAGACTATTAGGATCGGGAGTTCTCTCTGTGGGAGGCGTTGGCTCTGACTTGGGTAATACCACAGCTGGTTTTACGGTTACTTCACTTTTCATTTGTTTTGTTAACGCTTGGTACCTTTGCAGAAGATGATTCAGCAATAAGACTTTTTGATCTTCTTGGAAGGAGGAGTCCATGATTTGCTTCATGTGTTGATCTAAAAGTGTCAAAGTCGTGAGTTGAAGGGGAGCCTTTAAGCGATGTTCTGTTTCGATGCTTTGCATTAAATGTTCAGGTATCATCACCATCTTTTGTGCATGTTTCATTTGAAAACCTTTCCTAATAAATCGATGGCAAGGGGAGCAATTAAAGAGGCGAGAACCGGTAAAAATCCTCGCTGTCCGGATTGAGCTTTAGCTTTTTCTTCTCAAGACTTGTTTTTTTTTTGCGTGTTAGATAGAGGAGCTTTGACTTGTGTGGCTTCAACCGTTTAAATGATGGAGTAGGTATCACAGTGTTCCCTTTAAGAAGATGTAGAGCGGTCTCGCTGATGGCTTCCATTTGTCCCTTGTTAGCATGCGCTATCATCGAATTGCTCAAATACTGCCCGCTAAAATACTCTGAGTAATTTAAATCGCTCTGAGTATTAAAAAATACTACGGCGAAATACTCTTATACTGTTCCCTAATATACTCCGAGTAATTGAGAGCTACTCTGATTTGAAATCGTACCGAGTAATTAAAAGATACTCCGGCGATATACTCGAATACTGCTTGTGAGAAAACTCTGAGTAATTGAGAGCCACTCTGATTTGAAATCACTCCGAGTAATTAAAAGTTACTCCGGCGATATACTCAACTACTGCTCGTGAGTAACTCTGAGTAATTGAGAGGGCTACTCTGATTTGAAATCGTACTGCGTAATTAAAAGTTACTCCTGCGATATACTCGAATGCTGCTCGTGAGAATACTCTGAGTAATTGAGAGCTACTCAATTTGTGGTCATCAGTTTGGATTGGCGAAGTAATTAAAAGCTACTCCGGCGATATATATACTCGAATGTTGCTCGTGAGTATACTCTGAGTTACTTAGAACCACTCTCATTTGAAATCACTCCGAGTAATTAAAAGCTACTCCCGCGATATAATCCAATGCTGCGCGTGAGAATACTCTGAGTAACTGAGAATTACTCAGTTTGTGGTCATCAGTTTGGATCACCGATTAAGTAATTAAGAATTACTTATTGTAAGAACTCGGCAAATAATGTCTCAGTAACCAAACGCTAGTCACTTTCAATAAACTGCTAACTCGGATCTCATGGAAGTCCACAGGCAAATCTGTTTCATTTCAATCATTTCATTTCTGTTACTGTTCCTTTCTGACCTGAGCTATACATAGATCCAAAGGGAAAATTTCGTACGCAATCTTCCTCAACAGTACTATTGCAGAACATGATGTCAGTTTGCATGATGTCATTGTAATCAAAGAAGGAAATTGCGTTTTGTACCTGGCTTGAGTTGGACTTGTTTAGAATCGGATTTGCCGTGTTGTATCCACGGGGTAGGTAAAAACCGGATTACCTTGACCCTAAAATTGGTTAAGCCCAGTAAACCTCGAAAACCTAATCAACTCTGAGTGACTCAGTTGTTATAATGAGGAAGACGCCATTGCTTTACTCATTTGAAGACAGGCAATCGACGAGTAAACACCGGGGAATCTATGGGGCATCTTTGAACATTTACGCTCATTTATAATATTATAATGATCATTACTTTTGTTTGTAAACTTTGCCTACGACGTAATAAATTTTGTTATTTATGCACTTGAAAAAGTTTGTTGGTATTTCTTTTACAAAAACTTTCCGTTACCTTTAAATTATCTCCTTAAAACCAGCTTTACCCGTTCCCGACAAGGTATGTCCTCCATTTTCAATCATCAAATCCAACCGGTCTCAAACCCAGTCTGACCGGTTTGACAGTGCTCCCTCATTGGTTCTCAGACAAGTCTTTGTTCTTTCTCTATATAAGCGCGATATCACCCGGATGGTTGGCGTACTTCACTCCACTACAACACACACATCTCTCTTAAAAACTCATGCAATATTCAATAATAAAACTCTTAAAACAATAAAACAATACATGTATAATATTCTTCTCCTCTCAATTTCCCTCACATCTACCTACACGGCCTGTATCTCATTAAACCGCACCAAACCCCCCATATACCTACACGGTCTGTATCTCATTATCATTGCTCATTAATTCCGTGCTTACCACCTCATGTAGAACCAAGTGATCTATTCATCCGTGCCATACTACTGTTTACGAACGCATCAAATGCTTTGATGCGTCACCACTCAGTTCATCGGTGATTTCAAACTATGTTGCGTTTACGGAGATCTCCAGACAGAGTTGGACTTTTAATCTAGCTGGGTAGTCTGCATAGGCAGTGGCTCACATTGACCCGTTCCGTAAGCGACTGGAGATTTCGACTCCCCGCTGAGGATGCTGTCCTCGCAGGGTTACCCCAGCTTAATGTCCGGTAGCCATTATACACCTGGTGGAGAGAGCACTGTGAGAGTAAGTGTGTGCCAAGAACACACAATGTCCCGGCAGGCTCGAAGGCAACGGTTTATGCACTAGCGTGCACTACAAACCCACAGATTCCTATAATGTTTTGTTCTATTCATCTTCACATCTATTAAATGTCAAGAATTTCACTCAGTTTTTTTGACTTCGTCCCCTTTGTAGTGAGGGCTCAGATTTTTCCTTAAAATCGGAGGAAATGTGCGAGTTCTTCGGCAAACGTGGCCATCCTGCCTCTGTTGTTCTAGCAGGCCATCAACGCGCGCAACAAATTGATCGGCGTCAGCACTACAAACGTCTCAAAACGTATATTTAGCGCCGGCTCGCATAAAAAAGTTCCCGGATGTGTCGCGGCATTCTGGGCGATTTGCAAAACTTGTCCTTTCATTTGCAGCTTTGAGAAATTGTCGGGACCCAAGCGATCCATTAAGGACGGTGCCTACTAAATACGAAGGTTTTTGGGCCAAGTTAGGACCACGTGGAAAAAGTATATCTTTGCAAGGGCTTTTGGAATCCACACACACAAAAAATAGAGGTAGCCACGCATTTTTCGAGATAATTAGCCTTGAATCCCAACAAAAATGCTGACATCAGCATTTTTCTGAGAAGAGCGAGAAACGATACTTCCTCAGAGATTTTCTTAGAACTCGCCTTTACATACAGAAAGGCAAACATTTTTAAAAGGATCTTTAAACTACATGGCAAATGGTAACATTAAATCATTTTTGGTACGTTTTTAATAACAAAATCGTTGCAAAAGCGCTTATAGCGTCTCTGACAGCTGTCCTCTGGTTCAGTTAAAATACAGTCTAAATACCGTTTGCTCAAAACCAGAAACTGATCACATGTTGAATAGGCTTGCCACTTCCACTTCGCAACAAAAAATGTAGGGGTAACCACGGTTTTTTTTAAAGTTATTGATCTTTTTGAAAACTTTTACGGTGCCCGTTACATTCCTTCCTGTCACCTCCCCAGTAAGGAAGACATTTGCGTTTTTGCGCGCGCACAACGCCATCTGATC
>JAHPZR010006443.1:0-10000 GCA_019787425.1 Platygyra sinensis
CCCGTTTAGATCAAGACATGAAGCAAGTCATGGACGCCTCCTTCCCAGGCCCGGGTTGTTCAAAGGCTGGATAACGCTATCCAGCGGATAAATCGCTATCCAGCGGATAAGTGTTAACAAAACAAACCACGCTATCCGCTGGATAGTGATTTAACCGCTGGATAGCGTTATCCAGCCTTTGAACAACCCGGGCCAGAAGATCAAAAAGTCTTATTGCTGGATCAACTTCTGCAAAGGTACCAAAGATTAACAAAACAAATGAAAGGTGAAGTAAACGTAAAACCAGCTGAGGTATTACCCAAGTCAGAGCCAGCGCCTCCCACAGAGAGAACTCCCAACGTTAATAATCTTTCCTCGACATCTGACGTTAAGTCTACAAAAAGAGGTACACCGAGAAAATTACCTACGACGCCTGTAACGACTAAACAGCCAAAACTTCCCGTTAACAGTGAAACACCTTCTCCGGCCCATTTTGTCTGAGAACTCAGCGCATGCAATAATGATGGAAACGCCCCCAGATTCCAAGCGTAAACTGGAAAACGTCGTTACAAGCCAACAACACCCTTGGTGACAAGACTACGAAGCAATAAACAATGGGAACCTTACTAAACTAGAAAAACCAGTTTTTACTTCAAGGAATATATACAATAAGGAAACCCCTAGTGTGTATTCATTCATCATTATCATCATATACTCTACATGATGGTTCTCATTTGATCTTGGGCATAAGCTCTCTCTCGGTAAAGGGGTTGATAAGTGAGTCCGTGTATTTTATGTTTTGCAAAGTTCAGTCTTCTTATCCTTGTGTGACAAGTCGTTGAGTGTTGCAGATTGGAAGAAGGCATAGCGGCCAAAGTGATCATTCCAGGAATAATAACCCATTTCACGCACTTGAAAATTCTTTTGCATAAAGAATCCCTCTAAGTCTATGACAAGACATAAGTTGTCCTTGACATAGGCCATATACCCCATTCACACCAACTAAACATGTTTAATTAAACCAAATTTAGAAAAATTTATACTATTAAATAAAAAATTGCAACTCAGGCTTTTATGCAGGATTTAGATGAATTTAAACATGTTTTTTAATTTGTGCTGAATTTAGAGTAAAAAAACATCAGTAAGCAGCTTTTATACCGAAAATAATTTTAATCCGTGTTTAACTAAACAGCTTTTAAACATGTTTAAGCTTTGGTGTGAACGGGGCAATAGTTTTAACTTGTCTAGACATAGTTCATGGACTTAATGTTCTTTCTGGCTTTGTTCACTGGCTTTTTTGTTGAGACGCGTTTACGATCAAATCTAACCTGTACCAACAGGTTTGACAGAACTGGTTAGGTTGCATAGTGATTTCGAAAATTTTTTCTTGTTCATCTTCAATAGTAATTTCATCGATCCAGTCTTGATTCTCAGGGGCCATGAAATCCAAGATATCTAACAGATTGTGCCAGAGCCAGTATGCGATTGGTCGGTTTTCATCCTGAGTAACTAGCAAATCATTTAGGCACGGCGTCAACTTTTGATTGTCTTGGAGGACAGTAGGTTCTTTTTTTTGAATTTCATTATATAACAAGAAGGCCAGACAACTCCAGTAGGCCCACTTTACCGAGTCATGACAGTTGTTGCAATGGTCGTTCAGGATGTTTGAAACCATCATGTAGAGTAGATGATAATGATTAATGAATACACACTAGGGGGTTCCTTGTTGTATATATTCCTCGAAGTAGAAACCGGTTTTCTTGTTTAGTAAGGTTCCCATTGTTTATTGCTTCGTAGTCTTGTTACCAAGGGTGTTCTTGGCTTGTAACGACGTTTTCCAGTTTTACGCTTGTAATCTGGGGGCGTATCATCATTATTGCATGCGCTGAGTCCTCAGGCAAAATGGGAGAAGGTGTTTCACTGTTAACGGGAATTTTTGACTGTTTAGTCGTTACAGGCGTCGTAGGTAATTTTCTCGGTGTACCTCTTTTTGTAGACTTAACGTCAGATGTCGAGGAAAGATTATTAACGTCGGGAGTTCTCTCTGTGGGAGGCGCTGGCCCTTACTTGGGTAATACCACAGCTGGTTTTACGGTTACTTCACTTTTCATTTGTTTTGTTAATCCTTGGTACCTTTGCAGAAGATGATCCAGCAATAAGACTTTTTGATCTCCTGGGAAGGAGGAGTCCATGATTTGCTTCATGTCTTGATCTAAACGTGTCAAAGTCATGTATGTATGTGAGTTGAGCGGGAGCCGTTAAGCGATGTTCTGTTTCGATGCTTTGCATTAAATGTTCAGGTATCATCACCATCTTTTGTACGTGCTTCGTTTGAAAACCTTTCCTAATAAATCGATGGCAAGGGGAGCGATTAAAGAAGCGAGAGCCGGTAAAAATCCTCCCTTTTGATAGAGCACTTGCTTTTTCTTCTCAAGACTTGGTTTTTTGCGTGTTAGATAGAGGAGCTTTGACTTCTGTGGCTTCAACCGTTTAAATGATGGAGTAGGTATCAGAGTGTTCCCTTTAAGAAGATTTAGAGCGGTCTCGCTGATGGCTTCCATTTGTCCCTTGTTAGCATGCACTATCATCGAATTGCTCAAATACTGCTCGCTAAAATACTCTGAGTAATTTAAATCGCTCTGAGTATTAAAAAAATACTACGGCGAAATACTCTTATACTGTTCCCTAATATACTCCGAGTAATTGAGAGCTACTCTGATTTGAAATGACTCCGAGTAATTAAAAGTTACTCCGGCGATATACTCAACTACTGCTCGTGTGAAACTCTGAGTAATTGAGAGGGCTACTCTGATTTGAAATCGTACTGCGTAATTAAAAGTTACTCCTGCGATATACTCGAATGCTGCTCGTGAGAATACTTTGAGTAATTGAGAGCTACTCAATTTGTGTCATCAGTTTGGATTTGCGAAGTAATTAAAAGCTACTCCGGCGATATATATACTCGAATGCTGAAGAAGAAGATTTTAGTGACGAAGACGACAAAAGTACGACTAGTACCATTGAAGATAATGATACTGATCCCTGGGATAAATTGCGTGAGGAATCTGTGCATGATCTGAATACTGCCTGGGAGGAGCAGGTCGAGCAATACACAACGCAGGATTTACTCAAGAATGATGCTGAACATCGAGCGTCTAATCTTCTTCTTCCTGCTTACAGAAAGAGGCTACGAGTCTTGTACCTGGACTATCTAAAGTGGTATCAGGTCCCTAAAACTGATCCAGTACACAAACAGGTCATGAAAACACTGCGTAGGTTTATGGATGATGAAGAAATGGATTACGCAGAAGCCGCAGAAGCAGCAATCAATAAACGCAAATACTTATTAAACAGAGTGATTAAATACGAGGACATATCTGAAGAAACTTCGAGTGACAATGAAAACGAAGAATTGAGTCACACAACTGCAAGAAAAAGAAAATACTACGAAATATAATGGCATAACCGTGGTTATTTCCCTACCAATGAGGTAATCCTTACACGTTCGGACTCGTTCTTTGCTCCGAATCCGACGCTTTAATAAAGCCAAAAGAACATATATTTTTACACACGATAAAGAAAACAATATCCGCTTACAAAAATTTGATTTGACCGATTTAGATAGACGATTCCTAACATGTATCGGTAGCACATGCCATGGAGATGAGGCAAATGTACATTGTCGGGAATTGGCCAAACTGATTTGGAAATATTATATCAACCAAGATCCATTGGTTGATTAAAATGTTTCCCCGGAAAGTTTTCGACTATGTACATAGGTTTCATCTTCATTTTGTATTCGTCTAATTTAAATAGCCCTTTAGCCCTTTAGCCCTTTATATAATAGCGTTTTTGTTCTTAATGTAGATAATTGTGCACCGGGCAGCCTTTATCTCTTTTTCATGGTGTAGGCCTACTCTGGGACCTTAAGTCGCCTTAAGTCGCCTTAGGTCGCCTAAAGTCGCCTTAAGTCGCCTAAATTCGGCTTAAGTCGCCTAAAGTCGCCTTAAGTCGACTAAAGTCACCTTAGGTCCATATTGGTTACACAATGTTATAAGGGTTCCCTCCTGTTAAATTATACCCATAAGGAGGACATTAAGCTGGACAATAGGTAAACTCAGCTCCAATCATAAGGATCAGAGGAGGAGGCATGGTAGCCAAATGATTAAGAAGTCCTATTTTGTAACCTAGCAGGGATCACCCATTGTGTTCTTGGGTAAGATACTGTACTCTCACAATGCCCTTCCCCCTCTCCCAGATGTAAAACTAGGAGGTGGTTGTGGGGGGGGGGGGGGGGGGGGAGAGGAAACCCTGCAATGGAGTACCGACTTGATATGAGGTAGGCAATGGCTTCCACATACATGGAAACCCCATGTTATAACATTTGTGCACCTGTCAAACCACCATGTGTTAAATAGCATGATTAATTCCTGCAAACAATACTGAATTAGGAAATGTCTCTGTGACAATGTATACTCCTACTTAATTTTTGTTTTGTGTTTCATTGTGAGTTGATCAAAAGGTTGACACTGTGTTATCTCCAGGAAATGAATAAAAATATGATTGATGGCAAAAAAAGCAAATGACTGTGGCTGCAATAATTTATTTATATTATTGAATCAGATCAAACTTACAGTTCTGGGTCATCAAAGTAAAAACAAAATTAAATAGAAAGGTATTCTGGAGAAAAGCTACATTTTTGCCAGTCACTTTTACATTGAGTAGTACAAATGTGGTAATCCAAAGTCATTTGAACTGAACTGAAGCTAACGTTTAGACACTTTACTTACCCAGAGCAAAATAGTAACAAAAGTGGGCTATTTCTCCAGCATAAACCTGCACTACAAGCTTCCACCACTGTATTCGACCAACTGTTCACGTTCGAACTTTGCAACTCAACGAACCTACTAAAGACATAAATACTTATCAAGCATAAGGCTTTAACAGTTTTTCCGTATATATCGTTAGTTTGATGTTCAACATAGACGAATGAATCTTTCCTATTCCGAGAAAAACTTTCAGCAGCAAACATGGCTGCCGGTCCAACATTTGATCGGGTTTCCACAAAACACTGACCCCCGGTCAACTGACCCCCTACTGACCCTTTACTGACTCCCCTACTGACCCCTTACTGACTCCCCTACTGACCCCCCAACTGACTCCCTATAAAATCAATGGGAAAATGAAAATTAAAAAAGCCCAAGACCCGATTCAAGTTCATCAATAAATTTAGCTCAGTTACCTGAAACTTTCAAGATGGCGGAAGCGTTGCGTTTTTTTTTTTTTTTTAAATTCATTTTCCACTTCCACTTTACATACAAGAATACAAAATGTTTAGTAAAATACGTACAGTGAAAGAAGAAGTGAAAAGGGCAAAATATAATAAACTAACTAAGTAAACTATATGCCCTTTAATTAACTACATTTGTTTTAGGATAAAAAGTAGACTAGAGAGGAAAAAGTAAATGCATAGTAAATAAAGATATAATGTTGGAATTGTCAATACTGAGCAAAATAAAACTGGTAAAGTGCTTTTTTATTGTTTAGTGGAGGTTTTGTTGACGGAAAATCGAGCACAGATTAAGATTGAATATCATCAAATATTGCTTTCGTACGCATTGGGAAATGAAGCAAAGAGCTAAAAACGCTGACAAATGAACAGGCTCGAAAAAGGATCGCGATGGACTGCTCGTGCCACGAACACGCGCGTAAACCTAAACCGGAAGACGAATTTCATAAGGACCTGGGACTACAAGCTTGCCATAATAAACTTCCCGGTTGATGTAATCGTGCGCGTGTCGCTCGGGGTTAGTTGCGTGCGAGTTAATTTGCCAGAATTTTCTCGCTTTTTTTATTGCTTAATTTTCTAGCGGGTACAAATAACATGCTTGTTGATATTCCAACTTATTCTGTGCTCGATTTTCCGTGACAAACCCTTCAGTCAAATGAGAAGGGAGTCGGAAATCTGCAAAGCGACCGCCATCTTGGAAGTTTCAGGTAAGTTAAATTTGATGAACTTGAATCGGGTCCCATTGATAGTTCTGGGCTTTTTTAATTTTCATGTTCCCATTGATTTTATAGGGGGCCAGTAAGGGGGTCAGTAAGGGGGTCAGTAAGGGGGTCAGTGGGGGGTCAGTAGGGGGTCAGTTGACCGGGGGTCAGTGTTTTGTCGAAACCCCATTTGATCATGTGACTTAGTTTATCCCGTTACTGAAGTACACACGAGAACCACACGAGAACACCACTCACGCTCACTCACGTGCTTTTCCCTCGTGGGGTAGATTATCATGCTGGCCTGCAATCTTTCAAGTCTACACCCACAGAGACAGTCCACCTTGTTTCTATTAACTGGCTACCTGCTTGTATTGTGGAAAGAAAAATCGTCCTGGCGACACAATTCGAGGTAAAGTAAAGAAATTTTTCGCTATAGCAGATAGTATGGCCAGCTCGAATGTTCCGCGGTACGGGCGAAAAGAAGAGAAACTCGCGAGGTGTCCCGTTCCTCACTTCGAAGCATGGAAACTAGGTAACGGCGCAAAGGTTACTGGGAGAATTAAAATGGCGGAAGGAGTGTTCGTAGTGCAAGCATCAGTTAGTATAACGTTGTGACTCAATAATTTCTGGACAGCTGCAAGGTATTTTAATCAGCTCTATTTTATAATTCTTGTGTCAAAGTCAGCCTGATACTTGTATTTAGTTTCTGCTGACTAAATAGCTTAATACTGTCACAAGCCCAAAAACAAAACTTTAACTTATTTCATTTTTTGTAGGTCAAACGCTGCGGGGTTGAACCAAGTCAAAACTTGGAACTAGGTCCTGGTGATCCGATCAGCGGAAGTAAAGATCTTCCAACAAAACTCGGTTCTCTGTAAGTGAGACGTCAAAGTGGTTGGGAAGACAGGAAAGGAAGTCTTATTTCCAAGGACCAGAAATTATCACGTGGTTGGCAAAATGGTATCGGGGACAAGGGTAGGAGAACAACAAATTGGTTGGGTACCTGAAAAGGACCAATGAACTATAGATGCTGTGATTTGCCTAACTTCCATGCCAAAATACAAGTACCAAAAATAGTGGAGACAATTTTACCAAGGTAACAATTTTTATAATAATCATAATAATAAAAATAATCATAAAAAATAATTGTTACCTTGGTAAAATTATTTGTGAAGGCTCCTTGGTGTAGAAGACACAGGACAACACAGGACACATCACAATAGAACACCGTTTCACTAACCTGTTTTGTTCATTTGTTTTCCCTGTTCTTTTGTCTTTTTGTTTTCTATTGTTGTACGCCAACTGTATCTTCTACACCAAGTAAGAGCCCCAAAGCAACAAAGCTTTGTGAAATAATTGCCCCCGCAGGGTTTTGGCCCAGACGACCAAAACTCGAGGAGGCACCCTAGGAGCCCCGCGTATAGAGAGGAAAATTTTGCTTTACCAGAAAAAATCTCGATATTTGAGAACACGGCTCGCAAAGGATTGCCGAAAGTTCGCTGTGGGTCGAATAAACAAGCGAAGGATTCTGGGAGCGTGTTCTACACCACGTGGTTCTGAATTCCACATTTGGCAAGGTAAGGTTGTGCGTCAGCTTTCTCGATCAATTTAAGTTGATCATTTGAAAAACCGCTTTGAAGTTCATTCGATCCAGATTCTAAATTGTGGAAAATAGCAATGCTCATCGAGGTTTTTGACGAAACTTGCATAAATTTATTCATTTCATCGATCAACTGTCACTACTAGAAATTCGAGGCCAGTGTGGTTCATTTGCAACTAAATAGCTAAATACCCGGGTAAATACTCTTCCGATCGTCAGTTTTACCTTTGACATCTCGTTTATTTGGATCACTTATTTTTACCGCTGAGTAATCTTAGGTGGCGTAGAGCCCATGTGACGGCTGGGTGACTGGCAGGGATGCAAATGTAAATGTTTGCGGCGTTTTCGTTGAGGACAAAAAGCTTTATGGCGACTGTAACGCGATACTTCTGGTTATATATCGCAAAAAATCTTGACTTCTGTTCTGCTTTCGAGATACGTTTGCTCGTACATCAAGACAAATGGTTTGTTTCAATATCAAACTATAACAAAAGAGTGGTTTGATATTTTTTTCCAGAATCCACGTCGTGAGAGTATTAAGTAAAGAATGCCATGTAATAGAATGAGTTAAACAGAATGTGTTGGTTTAGTTAACTTAGTTAATTCTTTGGATCACATTTATGGTAAGATCCCTAAGTTACTTGAACAGTATGAGTGATACAGTTTACAAAAAAAATTAAAATTTTAGTTCATACAATAACGTTCAATATTATTGTTTTCAATCAAAGCGGGGGCAGCTTTAGTGATAACTATTACTAGTTAAGCTTAATACATGCGAAGAATCTTGTGTAACTTTAATTATTTTGTGGAAAATTTATTAGTTTTCTGTAAATCATCTTTATTTTCTTAAACTTAAAGTTATGTCACTATTTACATATTTTTTATAGTATTGTTAGATGTTGCTTCGTATTTTGATATAATTACTTTAGGTATATACCAGTCGCCATATTGATTCCTGGCTATTTATTGACTAGCTTGGACTATATAATTGGACAATAACTGTTGTGGTAATTCTCTAACCATTTTTAGCTAAAATGGTTTGAAACTGGGATACTTGAGACTATGGTGACTTATAGCAATACAAAAGTAAGCAAGATAATTATCATAACATATGTTTTAGCTAATATTGGTTTATTGTGAGGGATTCTGTGAATATTTTTGAATTTTATGGACTTAGCTAACTTTAAGTTTTATTACTTGAGTGAAATAAAATCGCTTTAAGTCTCCTTAAGTCGCCTTAAATCGCCTTAAGTCGCCTTAAATCGCCTAAAATCGCAATGATTTTTTTGCCAATTTAGCTTAAGTCGCCTTAAATCGCCCAAAGTCGCCTTAAGTTACGGCGACTTAAGGTCCCAGAGTAGGCCTTGGTGTTTTAATAATTATTACTGTAGTGTATAGAACATTGAATTAAATTTTACTAGACATTTCAACATAATGTCTCTTTTACTATTTGAAGTTGCATGAAGCATTTCTCTTCATTCCCAGTCTATTTCCTCCCAATTGTCGTCCAGGAATATTAATATATATCTTCGTCAGCCAAACACTTCGTCGAGTGGTGTTTTGGGAGAAACAGTCAGTCTATCTTTGCATACGTCCGGGATGACAAAGTCGAGTTTATTTGACGTTTCTGAACTCCTATAACAATTGAACTCTGGTGTCGGAAGAATGTCAGGAGAATCATTAAGTTTATTTGCTTCTGTATTAGGTTCCACAAACGATTGCAGGTCTTCAAATATCTCAGGTTGAAGAAATTCGAGTTTCGTTAACGCTTCTGAGACTCTTTCATTGTTGAATTCTGGTGTTGGTTGAGTGTCTGGGGATACAAGCATTTCATTGACGAGCTCAGTTAGCCAGTCATTTGAACTGTTTGCTTTCGTATGCAATCTTCATTGCATTTCTTCAAAGTGTTCTTGATCTTTAAATTGGTTTTGTACCCAACGATCGTGAAACGGGACCATTTCATGTTGTTCAACTGTCGGAGACATCAGCATTAATTTTTCACGCCATAACTTCACAATTTCCTTTTTATTTACAGAGAGAATAGCTTCGAGCGCAAATGCCTCCAAATCTTTGACCGTCACCGTCACGATCTCCAGCTACCTCATTTAATCGATTCCAAGCTGCTTGCTCGTAAACGGTCCAAAATGCATCGTTGATATCCTAACGCATTCGAAGGCGACATTTCTTTCGCAATAAATGGTGTTCGCGCGAGGCCCTCTTTCCTGACAGGTTTGCCAGTTGAAATTCAGAACGGCGTGAGGCCATTTCGTCTTCGTCAACCAACGATGTAGCTGGAACATGTTCAAGACATCGACTCGTCGTCCTTCGCTTACTGAAAACAGCGCGCTGGACTTCAGGGTTAAACTTGACTTGTCTTCTCATGTTGTCGAAGTTGAATGGAAAAACCTGGACCGCCACACTCCTTTT
>JAHPZR010006443.1:15000-17671 GCA_019787425.1 Platygyra sinensis
TTTTTGAATATTGTGCTTTCTATACGCACGATCAGAACAAGTTCGAAATCAATTATTTCATATAAGCAAACAATTATTTTTTTCGAAGGTTTGTTAATGGTATAAAGAAATTATGAGAATTTTTTGGGTATTAAGCTTTCTATAAGCACGATCAATACAAGTACGAAATCGAATATTTCATATAAACAAACAATTATTTTTTCGAAGGTTTGTTAATGTTATAAAGAAATTATGACAATTTTTTGGGTATTGAGCTTTCTATAAGCACAATCAGGACAAGCTCGAAATCGAATATTTCATGTAAACAATTACTTTTACAAAGGTTTGTTTATGTTATAAAGAAATGAAGAGAGTTTTCTGGATATTGAGCTTACTATAAGCACGATCAGCACAAGTTCAAAAGCGAATATTTCATGTAAACAAATACTTATTTTTAAATGTTGTTAGTGTTATAAAGAAATAACAATTTTTGGGATATTGAGTTTTCTATCCGCCACAACAGGACAGGTTTGAAATCGAATATTTCATGTAAACGAACACTTGTTTTTAATAAAGTTTGCTACTGTCAAAACAAAAATACACAATTCAAAGAATATTTTAATATTACTATAAGTTGATTGGCAAAATAAAGATTAAAATTATGTACCAGTCAAATCAAAGCTTAAACTCCCCCCCCCAGACATTTGAATTTTTGGAAAATTTTTGTTCAGATTCCCCCCTCACTGGGCCAAAAAGCTGTTCAAATGCCCCCACCTCCGGGAAAATTACCAGATTACTGTTTTAACTTTTCAGTAGTTTCTATTATTCTTCTGCGACTGTGCATGTTAACATGGTTTAATAAACAACACATATTTATATATTATAGATATAAATCGTTCTTAAACACCTTCAAATACGGAACACAGCTTGTGTAGACCTTTGGTGTTCAACCACTCCACCACAAATACGCAAACTTTTCCTTTGAATTCGTCAAACTTCGGTCTCCGCCATCTCCACCACGATTTATCAACCCACGTAGAATCAGCGCAACTCATAACATGAAATCGAGGCTAGCGATCACATTCCCCACCTCCTATGAGTGGTGATCAAATGCCCTCTCTCCTTGGTAGGAAGAGGCGTCAAATGCCCGGGGTATGCTCGAGGGGAGGGGGGGAATGTTTAAGCTTCGATTTGACTGGTACATTACTTACATCTAAGCAGGTGTTCAAACTGTCTCTGAATGTAAAATAAGTCAATATTAGCCTCCACAGAAGGTGGAGGAAAGAGTACGAAGATTAACTATGGAATCCGGTGTCCCACTGGGCCCCGGTAAGTTCCACGTAGTGGTTCTAGTTACCTATTAATATCGGCAACCGCTTTGTAAAGAAACGACAAAACAGTCTTTTGGAGTATGGTGTCCATTTTCGAATGATGTAGCTTGTGTGTTTTATTTCGCGTTTTGCAGGTTTTATCCACTTGTGCTATCAGTTTAGAAGAAGATTTTAAGCTAAACGAACTTCCCTGCTGTGGACAAATGTACCACAGAAAGTGTTTGGACAGATGAGAGTAATTGCAAATTTAATTTCAGACGAATTCGATTAGACCGGTGTAACAATAGAGAATTGTTCTAACTTATGTTCTTGTGAAGTAATTCGTAAAAGGTTGCGTTATTTTAATTTATAGATGGCTGAGAACTTTAATTCGTTCAAGTCGTTCTTGTCTCCTCTGCAAACGAAATTGTGATACGTGTAAAATCGCAAATAAAGCATTAACTTAATGTCTGTTATTTTCTCTCCCTCGCAGAGTTGAGCAGAGAGGCACCCACAGCTAGAAAGAGATCCTTGTTGCATTGCCTGTATCTCTAAACATGAAGGGTTAAATCGCTTACAAAAATTTGATTTGACCGATTAAGTTAGACGAATGCTAGCATGTATCGGTAGAACATGCCATGGAGATGAGGCATGTGTACATTGTCGGAAATTGACCAAAGTGATTTGGAAATATTACATCAACGAAGACCCATTAGTTGATTAACACTTTTTCCGGCAAGTTTTCAACATTGTACATAGGTTTCGTCTTCATTTTGTTTTCGTCTAATTAAAAAAGCAAAATCAAATTTTGTACGCGATTAAGCCCTTTACGCAGTAACGTTTTTTTTTCCTTTTCAATGTTTATTGTAATATGTTGTTCGATCATGTGTTCCATCTCTGTTCATTTACGCTTGTTTCTGTGCGTATTCTTCATATACCAAAGGCATGTTTTCCGTTAAGTTTAAATTATCTCCTTAAAATCGGTTTGACCCGTTCCCGACAACCTATGTCCGCCATTTTGAATCATCAAATCCAAACGGGCTCAAACCCAGTCTGACCGGTTTGACAGTGCTCCCTCACTGGTTCTCAGACAAGTCTTTGTTCTTTCTCTATCACCCGGATGGTTGGGCGGTACGTTCACTCCTATACAAGACACACATCTCTCTAAAAAACTCATGTAATATTCAATAACAAAACTTTTAAAACAATAAAACAATGCATGTACAATATTATTCTCCCTCTCAATTTCCCTCACATCTACCTACACGGCTTTCATATCA
The DNA here is from genome assembly GCA_019787425.1 of Platygyra sinensis. Classification (NCBI taxonomy): domain Eukaryota; kingdom Metazoa; phylum Cnidaria; class Anthozoa; order Scleractinia; family Merulinidae; genus Platygyra; species Platygyra sinensis. The sequence continues at coordinate 17,570 of JAHPZR010006443.1, forward strand.
TTAAACCCCAGCAAACCCCCTATATACGTACACGGCCTTTGCTCATTAATTCTAGGCTGCTGAAATCATGAATAAATTGATCTAGTCCTCCGCCTCATACTA
>JAHPZR010006444.1:0-5000 GCA_019787425.1 Platygyra sinensis
TTAAATCCCAATTTAAACGCTAATCAGTCATACCTCGTTCGTGTCCCCCATCTTGAAGGCAGACTGACGTACCACGTGTTTGCTGCGCTGAGCCTGGTATCCAGTTATAAGTGTCGATCGACAGTTATAAGTGTCGATCGACAGTTTTAAGTGTCGATCAACAGTTATAAGTGTCGATCGACAGTTATAAGTGGCGATCGACAGTTATAAGTGTCGATCGACAGTTATAAGTGGCGATCGACAGTTATAAGTGGCGATCGACAGTTATAAGTGGCGATCGACAGTTATAAGTGTCGATCGACTGTTATAAGTGTCGATCGACAGTTATAAGTGTCGATCGACAGTTATCCCCTTCGACAGTTATAAGTGTCGATGGCCAGTTAATAACTGTCGATCGACACTTATTAAGTGTCGCAGTAAAAAAAAAGAGGTACTTTTGATGGCCCTAACAAGCCACCGTAGAAAACATAACAAGTTAACGTAAGATTCGTAAATAAGGTTTCTAGAGTAGTTACTATTTTAGATACTCGGACTGAGACTGTTGATGGAGTATGATTGATTGATTATGTAAACTTTCAATATAACGTCCTATTTTTGGAATTATAGCATTTCCGTTAAATGTAGCAATCGTGAGCATTTTCCTTTTTCATACAATTTGAGTACGATTGCGGATCATCCCGATTTCAATACTCTCGCATCCGGAATCATTCCTGTTTTGAGTAATTTTTTCGGGCAAGAGGGTCACCTTGCCAGTACGGGTAACCCGAAAAACACTGATCCCGGTCCGTGGACCCCCACTACGGACCGGGTCCGTGAACTACCCTAAGGACCGATCCACGGACTACCCCTACAAACCACTACCCAAAAAAATTAAAATAGAATATAAATATTTCATTTATATGGGTCGTCTGATACATTGATTGTGTCGGTGAAATTTCGAGTGTTTATCATCAACACCTTGACCATAATCCTAAGTGGGTTAAGGGCTGGACCGTGACTCTCCTTCGCCATGTAGCACTGTCACGAGCAGTCGTTGCTTCGCTCAATGAGATAAAACCCGAAGCTTTTCTTCCTCTTCCAGTGGTTCTGCGCCAAGTCTCATATTCTTTCTGCCACGACGTCGTCTTTGCCCTAGGTCCCACGTCAATGCTGTCTTGGGATGTTTGTTTGATCCATTTTCAGGAGGATGTGACTGATGAACTTCAAGCACCGCCGGAAGATTTGCTCGCTGATGGTGCTGATGTTAGACAGGTTTCGGATCTGAGTCGTTTAATAATTTCATAGGCCAATAGATCTTCATAAGCCTTCTCAGACTTTTATGTAGAAATAAGTTTAGCTTGGTCGCATCTCTTTTAGCCATGTTTTCCATCCGTAGAACAGAACAGCTAAAACGTTGGATCCCTAGATTAACAGATTTCGACACCGCTTTCAGCTCTTCTCCATCGACCTGGACTTTTCTGCCGCGGAGTTGTTCCAGCTCATCACCTTGGTCTTTGCTGTGTTTATTCCGAGCTAGGTCCGTCATTTTTGCATATCGTCGCAGGTTGCTGTCTGGATATGCCTTCTATATTGCTTGAAATCAGGGCTAGATCGTCGGCAAAGTGAAGATCTTCCAGAACGTTGTTGAATTTCCATCTGATGCCTGTGTTGCCATGTTTGGTGGTCTTTCTCATATCCCAGTCCACAATAAGAAGGAAAAGAAACCCAGACATACAGCAATACTGTTTAACACCGATCTTGATCTCGAACCAATCGTACACACTTGACAAATCAGTTACGGCGCATTCACTCCCACTGTACATACTGTACATAATTTTCGGTAGCTCCTCATAATCCGCCAGAGTGCAGAACCATCTACAGCATCAAATGATCCCTGGGACGGGGGGGGGGGGGGGGGGGGGAGGTACTCCCTATAATGGCCTATACGGGGAGGCTCTGCCCGAAAGGGGTACCTTTTTCAGGCTTCAGGTATATAAAAGGGTAGCGATTTCACAAGTTGAGGTATATAAAGGGATAGGGAAATCGGTTGTGTCACAACGTGAACTGAATGAATAACACTTGTCGTTTGCTTCACATTTCTTCTGGTAATGCTTGATATTTTCCCGTAATATTGTATATTAACTTCATTTCAAGGGCTTAGAAAGGAGGTGCATTGTTCTAATGCAGGTATGTGAAAGGGGTACTTTTTCTCAATAAAAGGTATATAAAAGGGATTCCTTTTCTCCCAAAATGGTATATAAAAGGGTAAGGGGTTGGACCTCGGGGCGGAGCCTCCCGGCCCCGTATTAAACTTTGTTAAGTACCCCCCCCCCCCGGCACATGATTTCTCCAAGTCTACAAAGCTTACATAACGGTTTGCGTTCCATTCAATATGCTGCTCAAAGGTATTGCACAACATAAATATTTGCTCCGTTGCAGTACCGCGGGCTTCCTAAAGCCTGCCTATTCTTGACCCAGTTTATTATTACTGATTCCATCCTGTATTCGTGTAATTACGATTCCGCCAGGAGCCGCCATCACCCTGATTCTGCCCAAAACTTTTGCTGCAAGCACCATGAGTGTTATGCCCCTCTGATTGTTGCATTCCGTTAGATCGCATTTTCTCTATCAATCCCCGTTGCCAATCTTCCGGTATTGGTTCTTGCTCCCACACCTTATGCAAGAAGTAAAGGCAAATATAGGCAACGTCTTGAAGCCTGGAAGGAGTTCACGAACCCAGGGGAAATGAGCTGAACAAAATGACGCACAAATAACGCACAAAAGAGGCGAGCGTGGCCTAGTGGAAGGGCGCTGGATTTGTAAACCGGAGGTCCCGGGTTCAAATCCTCCGCCCTGCCACTGGATGGATTTGTCTTCGGTGGCCCCGAATTCAACTCCTCCACGCCTTGTAAATAGCCAACTAACGAGCCTCCCACCAGTTGGGATTCTTAACTTGTTATGTTTAATTTATATCAGATTTGTTTGTTACGCGCATTTGATCATATTCACATGGAATTTTCGCGATATAAATGTTTATTATTATTATTATTATTATCATTATTATTATTATTATTATATATTGTTATTTAATTATTATTATAATTATAATTATAATTATTATTATTTTTATCATCATCATCATCATCATCATTATCATTATCATTACAAATATCGACGCTTCCCGGAGGTTTCCCGGTGTTTCATATGCTGTATAGCTACAGCAAAGGAAGATTGAAATATGTATAATGCTATAAAGCAAACCTCAGTGACAGATGTTTCTGTTACTTCACGGCCGCCATATTCGTTGTGTCCCTCCGAAGGGCACACACATGGCGTCTCCATACAAAGCTCTATAAATTTGCGTGACACAATTCTGTAAATAACGCACGAAGAAAAAACAGCAGAGACGTGATTCTTGGCGAGGTTGTTTATATATCAATCATCTATCGTATCATGACTGATGAAAACCGAGAATTAGACAACCCGTAAGTGAAATCTTTATTTATTGTTTTATTCTATTTTGGGATGCTCCGAAGAGGGGGCCGTGAGGCTAGTCGGCAGACTAGTCCGTACGGTAGCCCGTGGACCCGGTCCGGGGGTCCACGGACCGGGCAGGTCAGTGTTTTCCTGTCACCGCGATTTCTAAACTATTTCACTGTTTTATGATGGATTTTTGTGGACTGTTCCTGCTATTTTACCCCCGTTGACGAGCTGCCTAAGGGAGAAATTTGTGGTTTTAGTTCCCTTTACTATTCAACAAGTAGTCATCGATGGCGATCGAGAGGCGCTCGCACGAACATCAGACAATTTCTCTTGTAACTAGTTTCAACTTTCCTCCTGACTAAGACCGTAAAACTCCGACAAACATTTACTCATGTCGTTAACCTCTATTGTCTCAAAGTCATTGGTAAACTTGGTTTGTTGTTAAACCCATTCGGTTAGGTAAATAAAGTGTCGCGAAAATTTATTAGTTGTTTTCGATTTACTCATGCATATCAACACAAGCGACATTTTCACGAGAATTTAAATGGTTTCTTTGTTACATTTAGTACAATTTTAACATCTCACCTTTGAATAATGTCACTTTGAACATGTTTCATGTTTCTTGGAATAGCATTAAAGAGGCTTCTTTATTTGTTTTATGATAAAGAAACCAGTAATTTTCCCCCACACATTCACGTATCGCTCAAAAAAAACTTTTATTTCCAATTGAAGAGAGATGGCGTGAGCGTCCACTAATCTCTGATAAAGGACGCTAAAATTAGCCAATCGCAGTCCTTGTTAGAATGGTTCAAATTATCTGATTGGTTGATGAAGGTCAAAGCTGTCAAAATGTCAACACATCAAGGTGAACAAAACCATCAAAGTTCACAAACTGAATCGAATTTTACCACGAGTGCTAGTTGTAGTTTTTCAATTCAAAAACAGGATCGAAAAGTAAAATGTTCGTTGAAATTCGGCTGAATTCTGGGCCATGAAAACCTGTACGTTGTTAACTTGACAATTAGAAAACAGGCTGCTTAAGGCTTGAGGCTGGTACTTGACAAACTGCTGCGCTGTGTTTCGTGAATGAACAACAGTCGGAGCTGGATTCATGGGAAGAAGACTGCTCGAGGTGACAGCATCAGTAAGAGCTGGTCATGTGGAGTTCATTCTGGCCTCCTTCTCTACACTAGCAACGTCGTCGATTCCTCCAGGGTGGTTTTTAGTGGCCTCGTCGTGGGTCATCGAGACGTATTCGCGCCCGGTGTCGTCCTTCAAGAACTGGAAGCTTTGTTTTGTAAGTTCTCGCTGACCTTCGCGTCCGCGACGACACCAGTACAGGGTGATGTGAAACCAGACATTCCGCAGAAGGCCCCAAGGATTATCTCCCCGAATTGCACTGAAGGATTTTAATTTCTGGAGGTCTGCTTCTGGAATGGGAGGTTTGTGGTGGACGTTTTCTTTGTTTTCGCGCTTGTTTAATTTTATCTGACTCTGCAGCAACTTGTTTGAAGCTTGAAATTCGACTCCTTTTGAAA